>JAANSK020019023.1:0-18160 GCA_011763485.2 Isoetes engelmannii
CTCCCCTCCCCTCCCCTCCAATTATGCCATCGCTAGTTTTGTTAAGAAAACCATTATGTTGTTTGCAATACATAGTTCATGATTTAACCGGTACAGAGAATGTGAATAAGGAACAACAAGTTGTTACCAAGACTCCGCACACTTCGGGTCCAAGAACGGGCCAATAAAGTAGCTAACAAAAGAACATGCAACCAATTGCTCCATATGATGTCGGTGGGCCTCATGGCTAATCTACACCACAGGGGATCCAAAGCACTCTAAGGTCGACTTGCACTCCTAAACCTTATCGTGACTTTATTTGGTTGTAACATATATCCATGGAGTCCTGTTTGGTCTGCAACTGCTGAAGATACGATGCAACTTCTTTCCTATTATTGTAGATGATGTGCATGGAGATGACAAGCCTCTGCATAGCCATGCAACGAAACAAATACACATACCTCCAAAGGAGTAATAGAGGTTGATGCGGGTGGAGGCGAGGGGGTAGAAGAGGAAGCCATCCCAAGCTGCCATGGAGGGAGAGAAGGGAACTTCTCCTGCCTTAAGGAACCTCTGGCACACTATACATACTTGTCTAGAAGGTACTTCCTTCATGTGAGGAACTTCCAACATGCATTGGGGGTGCATGATGTGTCGCATTATTCTGAACAAGAGCTACTGATCTCATTTGTTCTGAAGAACCTTCAATATGCATTGAATGTACAGCCTGCCAAGAGGGGCATCCAACTACTCGTGCCAAAAATTCACTTGAGTGACATCCAACATGTATTAGAGGTATCGCTAGTCTTGAAGAGCCTCCAACATGCATAGAGAGCTTGCCTGGTCCACAAAACTTCCCATATGTGATAGAGGTGCTAACTGCCCAGACGAACCTTCAACAAAAATTGGAAACAACGCCTGGCCCAAGGAACTTCCAACATGCGTTGGAAGCACCACCTTCTTCGAAGAGCTTCCCGAAGTCATCTGTCCAACAGAACCTCCAGTATCATCAGACATAGGGGCAAGCACATAGAGCTTAATCGAGGCAGCAACAAATGAGAGAGAAACTGGAATAACAAGTGAAGAAGAGGAGAGAGTTGGAACTCCTGCCTCAGTTGACACACATGTCATTGGAAGAAACATGAGCATATAGCAATGCCAGAGGATTGAGTTGCATAGAAGCATGCCTCTCATTCCCCTCAAATCCAACCGCTAGTACTCTCAAGAGTAGAAAGAGCACCTTCACGAGCCAGTTTGTGTGCATTTCAAACACTAAGATTTGGAGAACCGGGAGCATACTCCTTTCGCTTAGTGCCATGTATCCCATTATAATTACAAGAGTAGCATTTGGAAGGACACCTAGTGGATCTTGCTATCTTCACTGAAAGGGGCTGAGTTTTTAAAGCTTAACAATCCCACAAAATGGAATGACACCATCAAAACCAAACATTACCCAAAACACATTCAATTAAATCCCCCCAAACCCCCCTTTTGTTTGGATGCATATTCATATAAGGGGTGATGTAGTGCAGTGAGAGCCTCCCCCAATTAACTTGTGTAGGCATACTCCACAAACGATGATCACTATTTACGATCGAAAATGAGGTATAACTCATGAATATGCACACCCAACAACTCCCGATGCCTGAATGCACCGCTTGTATAAATATGCACTCAAACAAAAGGCATTTCAGGGGGAATTTAATTACATGTGATTGTGGTAATAATTTGTGTTGTGCATTATTTGTTTTGGCCTCCAAGGAAAAGGTGTTGTATATATTAGAGGAAAATATCTACCAAAATATATATCATTGAAGACCCCTCGGGAATCAACCAGGTTACTTCAAAAGGTCACTAAAAATATCTATATATACATACTTGGTGATGCATGTTGCCTCCAAGCTTCTGTCAACACTATGTAGAAATATATAATGATGAACTATATAAAGAGGGATGCTTTTATAAGAGAGGGATTTTTTTATTCTGCAAGCCATGTAAGTTATGAGGAAATATCATAGGGCAACCAAATTATCTGTATATAGAATGCATCAACAAGCTAATTTAATGCACTAATCTTTGCTTTTTATAAGGAAACTTTTAGGCTGTGCAGAAGTAGACCCTATGTGGCCAATGAGTTCATAGATGGGTAGAGCGCTATAACTGTAGAAGATTGGGGTGATAGAGCTGCAAGAGCAACTTATGTTAAAAATTTTGATTCCTCTTGGTACTTGAAAGTAATTTATAGAAGTATCTATATTTAGAATATAATAGAATAGAATGTATTTTTATCGTCCACTAAGACAAATTGGCCCAATGAGAACAACACGCATATTACTGTCAGGATTAAAAAACCCTCCCCTCGAAGGGTTCTCAAGGAAAAAACCTTGGCAGTAAGTATGCTGACAACCAAGGATAGGTTCCAGATGTTTTTTCTCAAAACTTCTGTATGTTTTTTCCCCCCCAAAAAAACGTATTTTAAAAGTATGAAACATATTTTTGGCAGTTTAATACCTTAACCGAAAAAAATTTCCGGCGTGGCCGCGTCATCCACATGGCACAAAAGCGTATAATTTGAAATGCAAGCAAATAGAAACACTTGCAGATACTCATTGTCACGGCCGCAAGTCGGCAATATGCGGTCGTAGGACGTCACTTGCGGTCGCATATTGTCCATTTGCGGATGCGAGTTGTACTTTAGAAGCTGCATCATGGTATACTTTTGCGGCTGCAGTATTTGTCTAGTGGCAGGGTCCATCAGGTACGTGGCCGCATAACGTATATTCTAATGTTACATGCGGCCGCTGTAAGTTTTACGGCCGCATGGTTGTGTTTTGCGGTCGCAACATTGTTGATATAAGGTTCGCAAACATAACATGTTTTTCGAGTCAAAATTCTTGTTTTTTGTCTTTAGTGAGTCATCTACTAAGTTATATGTGCCAGCCTAGCTTGGTTTCACTGTGACTTATCCCGTGTGCCATCAAGCATGGGGCTTGACCATGTTAACTTAATGGATAGGGTCAGTGGCTTCAAGATTGAGTTTTACGCTGCCTAGCGTTTACGTGAGCTGCTCTGGTGATGTTCTATGGTGCGTGGATGTCATCTTGTTGATGCTTAGAGAGTACTTACCCTCTTGTGCCTTTGCTCCTAATAATACTGTGTACAAATGTCCAGTATTAAATAGGGGATTGGAGTATATGGCGGTAAATACTCGAACAATTTGTGACTGAAGCAGAAAACCTGTATACTAAACATTTTAAAGACCTGTTTTCAAAGATCTGCTGCTTAGTCAAACCTTTATAAGAGATAATCCTGTACATTCTATTTAAAGACCTTCTTTCAAAGATCTACTTAGTCAAATCTTTGTAAGCGATAATAGAAACTTGGAGGAAAACTTGGACTTTGCATTATAAAAGAAATGACCCAGACTAGTTCAAACCCCATTACCATTGAACTGCAAATGCATCTTGTTCTACACGTGATGGATCATGCAAATGAGATTCACTAGAACTTGTTGAATCTTGAGTTCAGCCATATGAAAGCTGAATTTTCCAAATTTGAACCTAGATTTCTAGCAGCTGACCATCTTCGAGGATCTGGCAAGCCAATTTCAGATCTTGAACTAGAGGAGAAGCTGATACGTTTGAAGAAAGTAACGATTCTTACTAGGGCCATCAGAAGGTTGCTGAAAATGCCACTAGGGCATGGCAACACCTTGAAGCTGATATTTCGAAAACTCTTATCATAGAAAGAGGATGCTCGAGTTGCGTTGTTGGAGGAAATTTTGCTTAGGGATGATACCCCTGTTCGAAGCTCGGGCAAATGGTTAAACATCTTGGTAGCTCCCAAGTAAAAGATTTACAGCTGAAGGATTTAATCGAAGCTGAAGAAAATGGGAATTGAAACATTTGCTCTTCATCAACAGTCTCTAAGTACATTCATTTTTCCCATATATCAATCACACACAAACACACAACAAACAGATTGTCAACTGAGTCTCTCCATTGTTTGTGAGCTATGATATATTGCGCCATAATACAGGCTCGAAAACACCTTTATTATGGGTCACTATTTCATAGCTTACAAGCAATGGAGATCAAATCAAGTCACGTGTTTTGACTGTGAAATGTCTCGCTTGGTTTACGGATTAGAAATGAAGTATGGAATCAGAAGTGAAGTTATATAGCTGGAAGGCTGGTAGGGAGGGATTCAGACTGTGAAATGTCTCGCTTGGTTTACGGATTAGAAATGAAGTATGGAATCAGAAGTGAAGTTATGTAGCTGGAAGGCTGGTAGGGAGGGATTCGGGCAAGAGATTGTCGATAGACTGGCAGGATCCAGCACGAAGATTGTTGATGCTTCAAGTGTCTCTCTAATGGTCGATCAATCGATCAATGCAGCAGTCCGAATGCACTCAATTGTTTGTTGAATCAACCCAAATGCCATTTTGTGGTAGCTTCTCCACGTTTACCGAAGAATTCCGTGGCCCATCACCCATATCAAAAAATCCCATCCTTGCGGCCGCGCTTGTGCAACATGAGGATGCGAACACTATGTGGTATCAACCTTGATTGCACAGCGTGGCCGCATAATCTAATTGTGGCTGCGAGGGCGCAGTTTGCGGCCGGCATCCCGCGGCGCAAAGCCGGCTTCCGTGGCTGCAACGTCTCGAGGCAGCGTGTGTGTTTTACGTGGATGCCACATCCCCAAGGTGTCCGTGAACGTGCAAAAATGCGGCAACAAGTTTTGCAGGTCGGGATATCCTGATTTACCAGTGGATATGCTGGTTCATCCACTAAGGTCCCAGATGGTGGTGGAAACAACTGGCCCCAAACTTCCACGTCGTACAAGAGGACGGGCTGAACCAGAGCCCTGAAGAGGCATGCTTGGTGGTCCCAGGCGTACAGCTCCACCTGGTAACTACTATTCTGCATGGCGTGCAAGGCCTTCCAGGTGGTTGCCACCCGTAGTCGGATGCAACTATCCCAGTGCATGGTAGTGGAAATCTCAATGCCCAAATATTTGTAGGTGGGGGCGACCTCGACAATCTCTCCCTGGTATGTCGAGAGGACGAGATCTGCAGGACCTTAGTCTTTGCGAGGTTGACTCGCATGCCAGTGTGCTAGCAAAAGGTGGCTAGGGCATCCAGGTGGCATTGCATGTCCTCCGCGGTGTGTGTCAGGAGGTCCACATCGTCGGCATAGATCAGCTGCTTGACAATGTGATGCATCAGCGGGGTGCCCATTCCTCCGTGCAAGGCCATCCACTGCTCCAGCTGGTCAATATAGAGGTCAAACAATGTAGGTGAAAGGAGGCAACACTGGCGCACCCCAATACAACTTCTCACCGGCTGTCCGGAGGAGGTCAGGCGCCCGGAGCACGCCTCATACAACCTGTAGACCGCATTCTGCAAGTCCAGGGTTTCACCAAGTTCTTGCAGCATGTTCCACAATTTGTCGCAGGGCACCCTGTCGAAGGCCTTTGCGAAGTAAACAAAGCAACAGTAGAGGTCCCACCGGCAGTTCCTGCTATCCTCCATGATGGCTCGTAGGGTGAACAGATGGTTGATGGTGGAATGCCCAGGGCGGAAGGCTGTCTGGGTGAGAGCCCGAACCCACGAGGTCTCTGCTCATATGGTCGTGCGCTGCTCAATAATGGTAGCCAGAAGTTTTGCAAACAGCGAGCTGACCATTACGGTGCGGTAGTTAGCCGGGCAGTTCGGGTCACCGGCCTTATATATGGGCACTACTCTGCTGCAAGTCCACTGTGGCAGAAGTCCTTCCTGTAATGCGCTATTCAACATTGCCACGAGCACCGACACTATTGCGGGTCCGACCCATTTGAGCAACTTCGCCTGCATCCCATCCAAATATGTTGTCTTTCCTTTGGCCAGGCGCTGGAGGCCCATTATCACCTCATCCACCATGATGGTCAAGGGCAATCCCGCTTGTGGGGGTACTGGTGATTGTCCGCCCGGGGGATCATATAGCTATTGCAGGTACCTGGTTACAGTGATGTCCCCCTCAGGTTGTCGTGTTTTCCTGAGCACCTATATCCAAAAGCTCCTGGGGTGGTGCTCCAGGAGGTAGAGCATCTGGTTATGTCTCTCCACCAGATAAGCGGCCTTCTTGTTCTTGAGCACCCTACGGTACTGAGAGATGGTCTGGGGGCGCTCGATGGGATCGGTGATGCGACGGAGCTGACGCTTCATCTCTCGGCACTCGTCATCAAACCAGTGATTTCGGGGAAAAGTGGAGGTCCTGCCTTCCTTGTACGGCCGTCCTGTCCCAAAGCACGTGTCCGCGGCCTCTGTGGGTCAAGCTGGCAGTTTGTTGCTGCAATGTGGGAAGCTGCAGTATCTCCGTTAGGCCCTGCTCGGCTGACCGAGCGTAGTTGTCTGCTAGCTCATAATTCAGGCACAGCTAGGGTAGCGGAGGCATCGAACGGATGGTCATGCAGGATATCTGCAAGGCCACGCTGAAGAGGAGGGACTGGTGGTCGGAGTCCACTTCCTCATCTCTGGATGCAGTACCAACATCCAACCGCGTGAGGAGGTGTAAGTGTCTTTCCTCCATGAGCACATGATCAACGACACTTCGGCCGCCCCCCTGGTTCTCCTGCCGGCAGGTGTATCATCTGGAGGATGGCCACTGCGCCAATCCATTGCAGATTAGCAGGTCAAAAATGCTGCAGAGCTGGAGTAGCTGCCTTCCGTACCGTATGACATGCGCGTCCTCCGACACCCTGGGTAGATGTGCCTTTGCCGGGTTGAGCTGCAATTCGTCTTCGACCTTGTCAAACCTTGTCACTTGTTCCGTCCCTGTGCGGGCATTAAAGTCCCCAACAAGCATGACCTTCCCTAGCCGCTGGTGCTGTTGTATGTCGTCATACAGATCGACATACGGCTCCATCCTGTCTACATCCTGATGAGTACCATAGAAGTTACTGTCAGCATGCGGGAAGTAGCAGACTGCCACAAAGAGAGGGGAGTCACCATCACATGTCTGTATGTGCACCCACAGGTACCGGTTGTGTCGGTCCTTGCTGCATAGGGAAATGGACCGCGCCAATGTGGTGCGGTAGTAGCATGCAACGTCGCCATGTCCCCGCTTCCCTGTGCACTCGTTGAAGACAAAAACAGATGCGTCGCCGGCAGGATCGGGGAGTCTACGGCCAGCATGTTCCCACGTTTCCATCAGGAAGATGATGTCCATATCCCGAGCAATAGAGTTTAAGCTACCGCCTTTCTGCCAGAGGAAACCCCGCCAGTTCCGAAACACCATCTTGAGCCACAGTCCCTATTTTGTTGCCCCAGAAGTTTGTTGGAGGGGCAGCTGAGGGAGAAGAAGACATCTAATGGGGGACATGGCTATGAGATTAGGCATGTTAAATTCATTCTCGGACAAGCCCTAAACAAGTGGTTCTCATCCTCTTGACCTTGCATATATCTCATACAAATGTTAGTATTAGACATACCCAACCTCCATCTCTTTTTATTTGTGGCCAAAGCTTTGTGCCATGCATGGCTGCCAAATAAAAGCCTTGATCTTGGGGTGGATTAGGCACTTCCACATAAAAGCTAAGTTTTTTTATGCTCTCTGAGGATCAATTCCCCATTTGAGGTGAATTTTGATGGACTAGCCCCTATTGAAATAACTATAAGCCAACTATAAGCTTTCTTCACTCTGTAGCCAGTGAAACCATTAATTCTCCAGAAGTCTTCAAAATGGTGCCAGAAACCCATATTTAGCTTATGAGTGATAATCTGATAAAGTTGTTCAGAAGATTCTCTCAACTCACTGAGGTTGAAATTGATCTAACCAATACCTCTGTTGGTCTATTGCCTATCCAAATCTGGAAAATGAGTGGCCAGGCAGAACTCCTGATTATCCAAGTTAAGAGAAGGGTTCCAGAAAATAGGCCTCTCTTTTGTAATAATATGGGAGCTATTTCACATGCTAAAGATTCGCAATGGCAGAAGCATATGGCTATCAAAACATGCCTCGTACGAGAAATTCTAGAAAAATGGCTCATTCACACTTCACTACCATCCATCACAAGTCCAAGATGCAAATGGCTTCACCAAACCAATATCAGGCACCAAGTTCACCAAATGAAAAACATTTACATATTTCTTCTTTCCTTCCCGCAATGCTAGTCATCAAGAAGGGTGTTGGCAGTTTATATACACACGTGTCACTTAGTGATGACATCACATTGCTGAAATGGCATGTTGTCGATGACATGGCATATGTACACCATAGTCATTCTAGATTAGCGTTGGTTTTTCTCCACGTTAGTTTTCCTCGCGTTCGGCTTGTGCACCTACAAGCCTATCAAAGTATTTTGTATCTTTGCCTTTATCCGTATATGATCCAAAATGACTTCGGACTTCATAACTATGGTTCAATAAAGGGAAAATTACCCAATTGCCCTTGCGAAATGCATAATTTATCAAAATGCCCTTCTAAAATAAAAAATACCCAAAATGCTCTTCGCGCATGCAACAGGCAGAATCACGATTAGGAAAAGAGTACAGAAATGGCTGCTTAGGGAGGCGATTAGAGAAAGCTGCCGTTGGAGGTGACAAAAGCAATTGAGTGTTTAGTTTGATCGACAAATACACAGCACCAGCTTGCGTAAGTTAAGAAAAAGCTGGGAACGATTCAAAATCGACAATTCATGCATGTTCAAAGTAAGTAAGTTACATATTTCTTCCTTAATTTGAGTGGATTGCTGAGACTTCTTAACAAAACGTATCAATTTTTTTAAGGACATTTATTTGCTCGTTTTCTTCTCCCATCAAAATTTTGGATTTATAACTGCATCTAAAATGAATGCTAGAGGATCTTAAAGCTGGTATGATGTTTTAAAGCTCAACCTTCGTTCGTTTTCAATGAATTTCTTTGTATCTTCAATGCTAACTGGTTCTCTATCCAACACAGAGAAAAGATAAGGGAGGAATTATGGTATTGTGTAAGGATGTCAAATTTGGCTCAATTGAAGAATGTAAGGCTGTAGTACAAGATCAAGCCGTCAAAGGTTATGTGGGATTATCAGTGATCAAGTCTATCGTTCTACAAATAGAGTAAAGTGTGTTGTTGAAGGTTGTCCTTGGATGAATCATGCTTCTATACTTCTGGAAAGTGCTGAGGTTATTGTTAAGAGTATAGGTGGTGAGCATTCTTGTGGTGGGGTTAATCGGAAAAACAATAAGGAAGATAGCTCAAAATGGGTGACTGAAACATATCTTGGCAAGTTTCTAGAGCACCAAAGTGATAAACCTTCAGAACTTGTTGCTGATGCCCGAAGAGAACATGGAGCAAAGATAAGCTACCGTGTTGCATGGTTAGCAAAGGAGAAAAAAGGAATATTGAAAGGGGTGTCATCTATTTTTTGGGAGAATGCAGTGCATGGAGACTTTTTAAGGCAAAAAAGAATTCAAAAGTACAAAACTGGTCAAGTTGTTGTGGAAAGCTGCTCGTGTAGAAACAATTCCCAAGTTTCCGAAAGATCTACAAGCAATTGAAACTGCAAATCCTACCGTTAAAACTTGGTTATTCAATGAGATATGTCACCCTCGACATTGGGCAGAAGCGTACTTTCCATACCATCGGGTTGGTCATTTTACATCTAGCATTGCAAAATGCTTGAATTCTTGGCTGCTTGAAGTAAGAGACAAGCTAATACTGTCCATGTTGACTATGATTTGTCACAAGATGATGACATGGTTTTATGACTGTCAAAAGGAAGGATTTGAAGCATGGATAGCCACAAGACAGAGCCCCTTCTACAGTTGTGAAAAAGGTAGATGATGCGATTAAAGCTGGTATTACCCTTGCACGTTATTGCAGAGTCCTTCGGTCTACTAAATTTATGTTCAAGATAGTAACTGCAAAACACGAGCATGTAGTGAATGTGCAAGCTGGGACATGTTCTTGCTTGAGGTGGCAGAAGTCCGGGATTCCTTGTGCCCATGATGCTTGAGGTGGCAGAAGTCCGGGATTCCTTGTACCCATGATGCTGCATCAATTCTATTCAAAAAACAGCAAGTGCAGATGGACATCTATAAGGCATACCAAAAGTTCAACTTGCGAAGGGGTTATCTCTCCTGTGGCTCATCGCTGATGAACTTGAGGTAGCCACAGACATGCTTCCTCCACAGACAGCTCTACTGCCAGGGCGACCTAAGAAGAGGAGAACAAGATCATCTACTGAGGATGATAAGAAAGCAGTAAATGTTCAAGATGCAAAAAGTGTCGGTCACAATCGCAGAACTTGGAGAAGTGTCAATTGAAATTGCAAGTATTTTCTTTGCAATTTGAAGTACAAGATAACCGTTGTGCCTTCTTAGTTAAAAAATTGAGTTCTTACTTTACATACAATTATGTAGGATAACCTTTGTGCCTTCTTAGTTAAAAATTTGAGTTCTTACTTTATATACAATTATGTACAAGAATACTAGAGCAATTTTATGATGATAATGAAGTTTTACAATGGAGATTCTAGCTTAAAAAGACTATGGTTTTCTAGTTCTGAACTGTTGTCAGCTTATCATTTCTTGTGTGTTTTCATGATTAAAACATTTTTTTGCATTAATTTGTTTCATGTTTCGTTGTTTTTGAACTAACAGTGGTCACCAAACCAACTTTTTCAAGGCAGAAGATTTGTACAAGCCAATAAAAAAAGACCAGATTCGTGACTTAGAGATACTTAATAGCATATAATAAATGCACCAATACATCTTATGCATGTTGAGCTAACGCTCAATTCCCTTTTCTGTACAAATAAATATGCTTATAC
Source organism: Isoetes engelmannii (assembly GCA_011763485.2). Classification (NCBI taxonomy): domain Eukaryota; kingdom Viridiplantae; phylum Streptophyta; class Lycopodiopsida; order Isoetales; family Isoetaceae; genus Isoetes; species Isoetes engelmannii. Next base: position 10,780 of record JAANSK020019023.1, read on the forward strand.
ATGATAAATTCGAGGGCATTCTGTCTTGCCTTAAAGCCAACGTTGTCTCTGTTACAAAACGTCCAGAGTGGTATGATTACTCCTGAATATCAAAGGCCTGTAACTTCAAGGACAACATGCCTTTTCTTCATAGGAAGAGCCGTTGATAGAACCATCATACGGATATACAATAGCAAAAATTTGCAACCACTGCACATTGCCTCCATTGCCTGCCGGAAGGGCATTTTGGGAATTTAAAATTTTGCAAGGGTATTTCAATAAATTATGCATTTCTAAGGGGCAATTGGGTATTTTAATGTGACGTGGACATAGAGGATTTGACCCATCTCAATTCCTATTCAAGAGCTGTGGCTCTTGAAGAGAGTATATTACATGGTAGACTAAAGGAACTGAATTAAGGGATTATACGAGAAAACCTAGAGTGTTAACATTAGTTAAATAAACTCGCATATTCTAGATTGCCTCGTTGTTTGAAAAGATCATATGATACCCTTGTAAAAAGAACTTCAAAATGTGGAACAAAGGGCTTTGGCATATATGCTGCTAAACTTTTTTGGAACATGCAATCTGGGGTGGGGGATTGCAAAGATCCAAATTTCAAGAAAAATAGCCATATAAATCTCAAGAGCAGTGAGAGAACTAAACAGATTGCTTAAAAGATTTAAATTTTGACAAAGGGGCAACTGATTCTCCAAACCCAGTTTTCAGGACATCCACATTGATAAAGGTCATGATCAGTCCATCATCCACCTTGATAAATGTCATGATTCGTCCTGCATGAATTTGGATGAATTCACCATGTTGAACGTGGTTCAAAAATATTGCACTTTAGGATACTATATGTTTTGATATCACAAAAGCTATTAAACAGGGCATAAAGACAGGAGGTTACTTCCTAAAACAATGATGGGTGGGATTCCTCCGTCAATTATATTGGATGGGTCGTGTTAATAGTTTGTGCCAAGATCTTTCAGAAGAGTTGAGAATGTGAACCTGTCGGCATCTATGCTCTCATGCAACATCCTATCATGCTGACTATTAAATTTGACATCAATAATAACATTCCGAGTATAAAAACCAGGTAAAGAAACCTTGAGCTTGGTTTGCCTTGATTAAACCTTTACATGAAATACTTTAAATGAGATGATTAGACCACATTTTGCAATGTAGATATTAGAAAGATTTCTATTGTTTCACCATGCAGTAAGCAAGTCTCATGATATAAATTGGTAAAGCTTTTGTTTGCATAAAATTTGAAGCAATGAACAGAAAATTGAGTTTTACCTAGAGCGATACATGGTGTGCAACTGCTCAAGGAAACGTGCAATGAAATGCCCCTTAATCAGACTTGCACCTGCATTCGAACAAAAATATAAAATAAGCCGTTTATTCTGAAAGTAAAGAAACTCTACGCCCTGATACAGAAAGGCAATTATCATTTATTCAGAATAAGAAATGCCAAGTGTAGTCTGCCACCACTGACACCTAGCATGTGCCTAAATGCTAGGCACAAATGTTAAGCACTAGGTGCTTAACACAACTGCACATGCAAACAATTAAGATGGGCACCTCAATGATGCCAGTAAGTAGATGCAGCAGAGCTTGACAAAAACATGTTGGACCTTTGCCTACCATCATAGTATAATAATTAGTATGAACAACTGCTAATTAATTGAGATCCCCACAAAGACAACCAAGCATTTATATTAACGTAGAAACTGCTAGAATAAAATAAAAATAGTTATCATACATAGAATGGCAACTTATTGGAGTCTCTCAAACAGAATTATTGACAACATCACAAATATTTGCATATCCCTTGCATGCACATCCATCCAACATCAAAATTCGTGTGCACGCTTAGCTATTTATATTACCTACTTTGCAAATAAAAAACTGCGGCTTTCACCTACATTAGGTCCTTGGTTCTGCTGCTCTGATTTTTTTCCATAATTTGAGTGGATGATCCTTTACTACCAAGCAATGTATTGAGACAGGCTATTGAATCTAGTGATGCTCCTGCATTTTTTGTCAGGCACAAAGAAAAAAGAAAGTATTTCGACATACCCAGGCTTTTCCTCCTGCATTGCTCATCATAGCCATACCCAAGCTTCAAATTCCGAATTGCTCACTATAGAATACCCACCATAACATGCCCAGGACAAATCAGCTACGCACTATGCATTGTTTTAAAAAAATCCAGCCCTACAAAATAATACACGTAATCAGAAGCACATCCATTGTTAATAATTTGCAAATACAAAATGGTCTACTTGCATGTTTCTGAAATCCATCAGCATTGAAGAAGAGACTTGCATCACCTGATATGAATGCCTCTTTTAAATGCTGTGGTGAAGCAAGAACAATAGAGCTAACATAGCATGGAAATAAAAAAAGAAGTCGTGCATACAGAACAAAACATGCACGTTAAAGATTGCCAAGAAAAAAGAAACTCGCTCTGCTTTCAAGTGAGCAACCAAACTAAACCCAAAAACTTATGTAAATGTTGTTCTGCCTTACACTCTACAATATACTAATTGGAGCAGTAAACCTGTTTGCATATGCTCCTTTTTGTGTAAGAGGCGTAGAATAGAGCATACGAAAATAAAAGAACAAATCTGAACAATTACGAGACAAATACACATCCAGATTATAACTGCATAAACATGAAATATAACACCAAAATGCAAGCAAGCCTGATGTAGATAGTGCAGAAGACCCTGTTGAATGCCGCAATACTTGATGAGTGAAAGAACAAAGAGCAATTCACTCAAAACTATCTCATGCTCTTCATAAGAAATAGTGATCCAAACATGGCAAACAGAAGTACCTCTTTTCAGCAAATAAACATGAGCTCCCATGGCATCCATAAAAACCGTTTTCCCTGCTTCTAATTTCCAAAAATATGCAGATAGCATCTTGATACTAGTGGAACAGAAAAGAAATTAGGTTGACAAAGAATTCAAGGCACACCTATCATAGCTTTGTAGGATTATAATACAGAAAAGCTGCCAGAGGCAAGAATCTAAAATCAGCAGGCTCTGATGGCAAGCACAATAGCCAAACTTCTAGATGAAGTTACAAACAGCTCTTGCAATTGCCACCGAAAGGAAATGAATCCAGGGCATTCCCATGCGTTCTCCATGCCACAGCCTGAAATTTCGAAAATCCCAATTTCAATGTCCCCAAGAATTGTAGGGATTTTTGGATTGTCAAAAAAAAAAATTGGCAACCTGAAAGTCCTGAAACCTTAGGGCCACCAGAAAAAACAAAAAGGATTTCCACCAGACTGGAAAAATCACCCAACCCTAGGTCCAATCATAGTGATACCTTCCCTTTCGTCTGTTTTCATCTCATGGAAATTTAGTATCATTTAAAACACTGATTAAAATGCCAAACGGTCCAATATATGTAGCTGTCTATAGAAATTTTATTTTCCCAAACAATCCACAAAGACACTAGGATATGAGTACGATCGTATTTAACTCTTCATGTACTTCATTTTTCCATAACAAACCAGTTCAGGTGACAAAAAAAATGCAAGAAAATTAACGGCAATAATCATTCAGATCACTTCTTTCATCTACTAGTTCAGTATCAATTAGACACTCTTCTGCACTTAAAGAAGGCAAAAGCTTTAATTTCCTTTTCAAATTATGCCGATGCCAGTCACCTTTGTAGTGTTCTCTAAACTCCCCTGCATCTAATTCGGCATTACATGTAAGACACTTCTGGTACTTCTTTCCATCCCTTTTTGATGATACTGTAGCATTGCTAACAGATGCTTGTTCCATTCTGTCAGCAAGCCTTGGAACATCTAAAGATGGATCTTTTGCAATATCTGAAGAGCGAGAGGCAATATGATCATTCAAATCGATTTCATACACACTTTCTTCTCCTTCTTTCTGGACACCCATAGACAAGACTTCTAATCTGCCACTTATGCTTCGTGTAAATGCATCACATTCTCGAAAATGGCCAGGATCAACTTGACAAACCTGCAAAAGTTCTAACTTAGGCATTTGGCTCCAACTATAGATTTCAAAAGGCTAAACTCACCACAGAAAACGTTCCATTGTCACATTCTTCTGACTCTATTTGGGCCTTCCATAGCTTCAGCTGATCAATGATCTTCTCTTTTTGGACCTCTGGCATGACCAGCCGAAGCCTCATCCGAGCTCTTGCAATAGGAAAATGCTTTTCCAATTCCTTTATAAGCTCTAAAGCCTACAAATCAATCCATTAGTAACCAATGTTGACTTATTCATGGACAGAGCAGAGCTGGCACAGAAGCGATTCAAATGAAAGAAAGAACCTACCTGTTGTTTTGAGTTCCTATGGGGGTCAACAGCAAAATGTACTTCATGCATTAGACGCTCAATCATGCTAATCGTATATGGTCGTTCTGTCTCTGGATTTATTGTTTTCTCCATCACAAGTGTCGCTATATCACGAAATTGACTCGATAATTGTGCCTCTCTTTCTTTTCCAGCAACTTGCAGTTCACCTTTCTCTAAAATCTGTACATCACATTTAGGAGAGTGAATTTTAGATGAACTGCAGAATTTGGCTTGATCATCTCACAAACATAACGTTCATCATTGTAATATAACTTTAAAAATGATCACATTTGGTGAGAGATTGATTGATCTCGGAGATCTGTCTAAGAACAAACTTATTATTGCGATTCAAATGCATAATTGGTCATCATTCTAACGTTAAAACGAAGACCTAGCACCTCAAGGCAAATTTTGTTCTCATCCGTGGTTCCAAAAGCTTGGAGAAGCTCCTTGGACTTGGCTAAGACCCCCTTGGATACGTTCGAATAGACAGTACGTGATTGAAGAACCTCATCCAAATCTTTTTCTCTGCAGTTCACAATGAGTGAACCTGGTTAATATATGATTTACCTTCTTTTATTTTCTTCAGCATATTAGGAAGGAGGAGTAACATACACTCCAGACCGCCATGAAAGGACTTTGTTCTTGAAGCAAGCTATCTCAAAGCGGTTGCCATGTTTCTTCAGACGTACGACTGCGACGTTAGTGAGACGTTTCTGGCCTATGGGCTGCACCAAGCTGCGGGAGATCATGGTGTCCAAATCTGATTTTCTTACGTAGAACTCAGTAGCTTCCAATAATAAGTCCAATCCACAGAAGAAGTTTAGGGCTCTTCCGGCACACTTCAGCATAGGTTTGGTATGAGCCCTAATCCAATTAGAAAATGACACGTCGACAATATTCTACCACCAGTTTTGTCCTCCAATTTTTTCACTCGGGCTAACACATCCACCAGGGTTCAAAACCCACTGGCTACCATTGGGTGGGAGACATGGGCGGGTGCAAGTCCCACCAATCTTACCCTCACAAAAAAAAAAGAAAAAAAAATCACTCGGACATTTTGCAGTTCGGGCGGCTTTTACGTAATGTGGAATGAAAGCAGGGGCACGATTCTCAGACCTGCTATTGGCGATCGCAATTAGAGAACGGCACCTTAACAATATTCTACCACCAGTTTTGTCCTTCAATTTTTTCACTCAGACATTTTGCAGTTCGGGCGGCTTTTACGTAATGTGGAATGGAAGCAGGGACACGATTCTTAGACATGCTATTGGCAGTCGCGCCGCTTGACCCCCAATAGCAGGTCTGAAAATTGTGGACCTGCTTCAATTCTGCAGCGTCAACCAAATTAAGAGAGCATCTTACCTGCTTTTACGGGTTATCCAGCAAGAATGAAGCCGACATTTTCATTCTGGGCAAAATGAAGACCCCATTTGCTTGACGTATAGGGGTAAGCTAACTGGGACAAGATTCCCAATTTAGCTGCGACCGGCGGAGCCGGGAGCAGCTAACTGGGAATCTTGGACCAGTTAGCTTACCCCTACAATATCATGGTTGGGGAGTGATTTTGAGCAACAAGAAGCAACACAGATTTCTGTCACCGGATCAGCAACACAAATTTCTGATTTTTTGTCACCGGATCAGCAGGTAACTAGGAATTTTCATACCCGATTAGCATTCCGTGAAATTGGCCATGCCACATGGCATCAGGAAAATACACCACCGGAGGAAATCACGACCCAACCATGATATTGTATACAGGAATGACATTTTTGTTGGCATTCTTATGTGGAAACAGTGTCGACACCATTAGGCGAGGCACTATTGACAAATAAGAATGCCAACAAACATGACATTCTTGAAACGTGAATGTCACGATGGGTGCAACTCTAGTGTCTGATTGCAGGTAAAGAATTCACAATGCATGGTAAAAGGCATATTCAATCAAAGAATGCGAGTAAAACTGCCGGAATACAAGTAAAAGTGGAGGCGCAGATCAAGGGCGGCATTGAGGGAAAAAACCTACACCGCGTGGCAAGACGGGATAGGCTCTGCGGCTAGAATTGCACCCAGCTGACATTTACGGATAAGAGAAAGCCCCTCTGGGCTTCATTCCGAAGGGTCAAGCAGACCTCCGGAGGGGAAACCAAAATGAGAAGGGAGTACAGGAATAGAATCTTGTCGATAATCTTTATATATGTTGAGACTAGAAAAGGGGCTGCCCGCTCGGCTCAGCCTCTCGGTTTGGACAAATGCACGCCTAGCCTAAATGCATGTCCATCCATGGGCATCTATATTATACCATGCCTCCCTTCTTCTTTTTTACATTCATACCTCGATTTGGAGAAATGCACGCCCACCCTTGCACACGTATATTATACCATGCAACACCTATATGCTTATATCCATGTTCCTACCCATGCAAGCACACTATCATCCATGAAGAACCTACTCATAGCTACAACCACACATGCACTAATCTATATGTTCAAGAGACCTTCCATTAGGGAACTTACTCACACCTAATTTACCCACACCTATTACACTCCAGAAGAACTCATGTCCTTATTTAAATTTACTACCAATTCCAAAGTACAACTTGTATATGTTCAAGAAGCTTCCCAGCCAATTTCAATCACCCATGATGAGCCTACTCATACCATGCAATGTTACTCACACCTATACACTCCAGAAGACATTAATTCCAAAGCTGAACGCATGAGGAGCTTATTCACACCTACTACCAACACTTACTGTCAAAGCCAAAGTATCACGCATGGGAAGCAAGCTCACACCTACTACAAATTCCAAAGTAGCACCCATGAAGAGCCTACTCATACCTACCACCCATGAAGACCTTACTCATGCCTACCACCAATTCTAAAGTATCACTTATGAGGATCCAACCCACATTTACTATTAATTTCAAAGTATCACCCATGAGGAGTACGCCTTTTTCTAGCATTTTAGAAGGAAGGAAGGAAGGAAGGAAGTATATTTTAACGTCCACGGAGGCCAAAGGCCTATGAGACGGTACATGC
>JAANSK020019134.1:0-18158 GCA_011763485.2 Isoetes engelmannii
AATGTTCAAATTTAAGATCCTGTCGACTTTACACAAAATTTCATTTGCAGCGGGTTGAACGAAAGAAATGTTCGCGGCGGCCTTCGGCCGCCGCGATAAATTTCTTGTATATGTTAAGATAATGTCAACTATGAAACTTTTGCGACATTACGTGTTGGGCAAAGCTTATAAAATAATGTTTTCTAGAATTGAATTGTGCAAGTCAATACAATAATCAAAACTGAGTTGGCTTGTTGACATATGGCTAGAAGAAACGTCAAAAACATGTAGAAGGAACGAGGTCCAAGTTTCCATGCACAATAGACTACGTAAAAAAGGATTATTTGAAGGGCAAAATGTCTATGTTCGTACCAGGTAAGCATATACTTAGATCTACATGTCCAAAATTAAAATAAACAAAGATAAGATAAAGAAGGCAAGGTGTTGCAGAAATATTACTATATTACTCTTCTAGGCTAAGGCCAAGCTCAAACACAAAGGAAGTAATTGTTTAATGGACAATGCAAGCAATATAAGAAGATAGTGTCTCTATCAACTTCAGACAAAACGATAGTTGTAAGTCTTATGATTATAAAAGGAATTTCTAGATGATCCAGCTGATCTAATAGAAATATGTGTGCTGGAACATTGATCAAGAGTCGCCATTCACGAATAATCTCTTCATAACTCATTGAATTATTCAAGGCAATACACAATGAAAAATCGGGTGGCTTTTTTTTCTTGTTCATGACGTGTGGCTAGAGAAACTTGAAAAATAAGCAAGATCCAAGTTTTAATGCAATATCCCATGTTCAAATTTGGTTAGAGTATATAAAAAGAAGGTTATTTCAAGGAAGAACGTGCATGATATGATAGGGCAACCTATTCCTAAGGCTACGTGTCAAGAAATGAAAGAAGGTAATAAAATAAAATAAAATAAAATAGAGTGTATCGAAGAAAAACTATAGTATGTCTTATGTTACCATATTCTTGGTACAAATACAGATGTCCATTGAAGAGAAGGCACACATAGATTTTTGTTCTTCATACATTATATTGTTGTTTATGGGTAGGAAGGGATGCCTCTGCTGCTCAGGTTCTAGGAAGATTAGAAGAGGTTTATGGTCGCCAGATGAAGATGCTAAATTGAAGGAATATATCGAAGCAAATGGTATCAAGTCTTGGACTTTTCTATCCGTCGATGCTGGTGCTTATTTGCTGCCTTTTTTGAATAATTCCCATTATTTCTCCTATTTTTTTTAGTCTGATTCGTTTAAGTACAACTGTAGCAGGTTTAGAGCGTTGTAGCAAGAGTTGTCGTCTTAGATGGCTCAATTATATCAGACCTAATTTGAAAGGAGGAAAATTTTCTGCAGAAGAACAACAGCTCATTGTCCGCCTACAATCTTGCATTGGTAACAGGTATCACTCAGATCCGGATTGCATTGCTTTGAAATTGAGAGAAGTTTCACATTTTCGTCTGCATTTGCTTGGATGTTTTTTCCTTTTGAAATAAGTGAATGATGCACGTTGCAAATGTTCAGCTATCCTATTGTGCTTTGAAAGTTCAATGCTTTATGAAATTCATGTGATGTCATGTTGCAGATGGTCTTTCATTGCGAAACAACTACCAGGCCGGACAGATAATGAGGTAAAAAACTACTGGAATGCAAAATTCAAAGGCATTCATAACGTGCAAGGAATTAGCAACATTAAGGTGTCTGATCCAAAACATAACACAAAACTAGACAGTGCAAATTTAGCAGATGGAGCAACTTCTAGTGCTTCAAGTATGTTGAACTATTGCAAAGAAAATAATGCAAAAACTCCATTGTTTTTGTCTTGGTGGTCTGATTCTGACCACTCTGGTACATATCGCGATCCACAACATATAGAATCAATGTCACACATTTCCTCGGAGACACTGTTATATGAACAACAGCATGTACAACACGATGAGTCCTGTGGTTCAGAAGATTTATCAGATATGTCATCTTCTTATTGGACCACGCAACACGTGGCTTCAGTTTCTGGCTATGATTTGATTGCAGATCTATCGCAATGGACTGATCCTGTCATGGAAGACATGGACTGGAGCAAATCAAACTTTTGCTGCTAAGATCTCGTAGGCCAAATGAAGAATAAGGCTCCATGGCCATACACAAGTATGCCTTAACAAGGCGACTGTCTATTTTTACATAAACTATATTATGTCCTTTACAAGGACGTGGTCCCTTCCCTTCCCTCTTTAGAACCATCTAAACAACAGATGTGTTGAACACAATACTATTTATTCATAATGACAACCAAGTCCTTGTTCTTTCTTTATGTATCAGTACGAGATGCCAATAAATAACAAAATGGATGGCCATAAAGAGATATCGTGGAACTATCAGTTGGAACTCCAACAGCACACATTTTTTAGGCACACTTGATTAAAAGTTAATCAATTCACAAATCTAGAGTATGACGAATTTGGAATATTTTGCTAGAAGAGCGATTCATTCAATAAGAACAACATGGCACAATGAACTGGCAACTTATATCGTAGCTTTATTAGCTTAGGGGCAATTTGGGAGTTATGCTTTTCAGTAGTGATCAACTTCCCATGTATACCGATGGTAGCCTAATAGAAAATGAATCAAATGCCACGATGGCAATGGATTCACCTCCTCGAAGATTTTAGTGATAACTTGTTGTTAGCAAGCTTGCCTAAAAGGAGGTGCAATAATGCCTGGTTTCTTAGCCTATCCACGTGGTGATCCACGTCATCTAAAATGGTACGAGGCCGTTAGATCTTCATATTTCTGATATAACAGGTAAGAAAATGAAAAACTCCTTGGAAAAGAAGCTTTTGTTCTTTCGACTGCTATGGCCCGAGTCTGTGCTCACCTATCACCTGCATCATTTTGTTGCAGACATAACAAGACTTTGTTGTTGTAATTTTCTTCCACATTTATATTGCAATTTGTGTAATTCATCTTTTATGCTACAGGCAACTTCGCTCTACTGCAACATATTCTTACAGAGAAATATCTTAAGTTAGAATTGTTGGTGTCTCCGGAATTGAAGCCCAAGACCATTGAAATGGGACAATGGAAGGTTACCATGCTTCAAGCACGTCCATTTGCTGGACCCAAATCTTGTCTGATTAACAATTGACAAGTATTTATGACAAATATAGGTACAATAGGGAATTATATTTAGGCTTCTTATAACTTATAGGACTCAGTTTAAATTGCATATTATTTTCAAATTTATTTAACAGAGTTCAAGGTCTTCTTAGCATGCCAGTTCATTTAGGGTTGACAAAGATCTTCAGGGTTGTCCTTAAGGCCATATTTGCATAGGCATAGAAAGTCAGGCGAATCATAAACTTCCTACATTAGTTATGTTGCAATTACCTTTTATGACAAGAATGTTTTCATAGAAACTCTGCGAATCTTGCCAATGTTTTACATACAACTTAATGGAATTTGGTATCCCAAAATGACCTATTATATTTTGCTAAAATTGAATAGTTGATGACAATTTTTTGAGTATTCTACTCTTGGCCAGTGGAGCTAGCAGAGAAGTACCTGACCTGCAAGGGTGATAAGGGGCGAAGCTATAGTCCTAAGCACCCATTTAGCCATAGAAATGTTGGCAAATCTCTAGATTTGAACGTAAGAATACATGGTTAATTTAAGAAAGGAGAGAGGATGGAATGCCAAAAATTGTGGCAAAAGAATAAGAATTATTTTCAATAATAGCCTATTCAGCTTTAGTACCTCATTTTTGAAAATATTGAAAATATAGCCATTTGGCTATAAATAGCACCTTAAGGGCGACCTTGGAGCTCTTAGCTATCATGATAGTGCTCTTGACAATTATGATAGTTTCCTCAAGACAAGACAATGTAAAGATCTTTTACTTGAATTTTGGTTTGAATCCTTGCTTCCAACATCCAAGAACCTGAACTTAAACCTCAAACAAGAGTCAATTTCTCTATATCCTTTTTTTTCGTGTAGACAGGAGAATCAGGGAGGCGGCTCCAATGTTGTGGATTACGTACTGGCAGAGGAGCAGCATCTGCATCCGACAGATTGTCTGTGCGCTCATTGACTCAATACCCCGTGTGCCGTAGATGCGCCTGGACCATGATCATGCAGAGACTTATGCCCAGCTGATTAAACATGACCTAGAGGGAATATCGCAACTCCCCATATTATAGCAACCGACTGCCCAGTTGACTCGGGTGCTCATGACGGTTGCAGACAATTGCTTTGAGAGGCGGCCACTCCTGGAGGCCCTCGGAGCTACTCCTTCCCCCCCAATCGGTGGTTTAATGATGAATGTAAGGAGTTTAAATGCTGGCTTCGACAAGTCATTGATCCCGCCTTGCGCCCGTAGGCCGTCCGACAATATCATGCCTTCCCCAAGAGCAAGAAACGCAGATATCTTGCAACAAATGTTCTATCTCCTGGATCATCACCCTAGGACATTCTGGAGAAGGGTATTGAGCAAGCCTCTGCAACCTACAGGGAATATCACCTTAGAACAATGGGTGTAATACTTGCAGCTACTTTATGACCCACTGGGGGGTCAGGCAACAATATCCCCACAAATGGACCTAGCGCTAGTAATTACAGAGGGAGATGCTATAATGGAGCTACAACGCCTCACTAATGGATGGCATGTAGACAGAGCTTCTCAAATGGGTTGAGGCTCTAATGGTACCTGTCCTGACGACATTAATAGAGCATTGCAAGAAGGCTTCGCCCGCAGTGGACAGTTAGCAGAGTTGTTCCTATATGCAAGGCAGGTGACCCTCACTGCCCAGCCAACTTTCGCACTATCATGGTCAGCTCCCTCTTTGCTAAAGCATTGGCTGGCATCTGGAGCAACGAGTGACGATATGGGCAGAGAATGCAAAGATGCATGCTCTCACACAAGCAAGTTTTCAGCCCAGGCATTCCATTATTGATTATATTTTCACTCTCAGAACTCCGATTGAGGATAGTAAAAATTGTCAGCAAGGCCTGTACTATTGTTTTGCAATTTTCGGAAAAGCTTTTGACACTGTGCCTAGGGACAAGTTGTGGGACATATTGAGGCAGATGGGAACCCCTGTTGACTTGCAAAATGCAATATGCAGGTTATATAAGACATGCTCAGGTCGTCTGACATCATCAACACAACTGTCGTCAGTAGTATTGGAGTACGCCAAGGTTGCCCCCTCTCCCCGACGCTTTTTGACCTATACATTGATCAGTTGGAAGATTGGCTTGCTGAGGGGCAGGTGCTCAGCTCATGCATCACATACATAGTTCAAAAACTCATATGTGATGACGACATAGACCTCTTAGCCCACACTCTGGAAGACATGCAGTGTCACCTGGATGCTCTAGACACTATATGTTGAATCACTGACATGCGGGTTAACTTGGCCAAAACTCGAATGCTGCTCATTTCACCTCCCGCCAGCCAAGGCCGCCCTACCTCACTTATCAGGGACAGAATATGGAGGTAGCTCCGGCCTACAAATATTTGAGAATTGAGTTTTCTACTACCACACACTAGGACGCTTTCATCATGTTGCGTATCATAGCAGGTTAAAGGCATTGTATGCCATGCAGAACAATGGTCACAAGGCAGAGGTGTATGCCTGGGGTCATCAGGCAAACCCATTCTCTTGTACGGGGTGGAGGTGTGGCGTCCTGTGATATCCCTCACCACTTGAAATGATTTTGAACAGGTACAGAAGGCCACAGTTCCATATCAAATCCTGTTGCAGAAGATGGGTTTCTTACCCCTTCAGAGGGTCGCGCTGGATCATCATATTATTTACTTTCAGAAGGTAGTTGGTATGGGTGATGCCCATTTGTCCAATCTTGCGTTAGCTATGAAACCCAAGAAAGAAATTGTTAGTTGGAGAGGAAATAAGCCATCCAAACACGTTGAGAAGTACCCATGGAGCCCAAATACTTGTTCTTAGTTCAACCTATGGTGAAGACCTAAAGTACCAAGAATCGATAGAAACAAACCCGATACAGGCTTTGAAGCTTAAAACACAGCTAAAACCTCGACAGTTGTCCATCTTGCACTTCCAGAAGAAGGAAAACTAACTGCACAAGTAAAGAAGGAGAGATTAGCACAAAAAATGTAAGATAAACTCAATAAAGAACTTTCAACACCAGAACTCTGCAACAGCCTCCAAAACTCGACAAGACCTCAGAAACTTGCCAAGAAGAGTCGTCGGACCACCTACAAGCAAGATTTATAAGAATTCAACATTGTAAGCAAAAACATCAACATTTCTCGCTGATCACCTCAATAGTCTGATGCCTTCAAAGATCAAGTAGCGCCATCGAAAAGCATGTTAAAATGCCCTAGCGCATTCCTAAATGGCTTGGCGCCATTCAGAATGCCATTGCTAGTTCATGAGGGAGGAAGAAAAATGCCATGTCAGAAAAATAATGCCAACTTACATTCACGTTACACGAATGCCCCCACGGCTTAAATTCCATGGGGTCAACATTTGACTCTGCGCTGACGCGCATCGGCAAATGTTTCCCCCACAGAATTTAAGCCATGGAAGCATTCTTGTATACGGAAGAGGAGGATAACCCTCTCCTTGAGGGAATTATGGCAAGTTAAGCAAATCCAACACTGAAGTCTGTGATGCAAATCCGGAGGCCATGATAAATATGAGGCAAATCTGGCGTGCCAAGAATACCCTGTTTACCTTGCAAATCAGAATAACCTGCAGATCAGAATAGATCGCATACGACAGAGTTTTAGGTAGAGGATGTTACAACCCTTGAAGAGGGCAACGCTGCAGTAGAGTTGTGGACAAAGGATGCTACAACCCTTGAAGAAGGCAACACTGCAGAATTTTAGGAAATGTTGCAGAATGCCAAAAGAAAGGCGGACCTGATGCCAGAAAACCCCTGAACAACCCGATTTCTACACAGCTTCTACATGTGGAATACCATCACAACAGTCGTCCTTCTATTTCAATCGATACAACCATACCGTCACAGAAACGCTCCAATGGATTCCCCATGCCCTGATGCCGAACCAACCTATCCAGAATCGATCTTGAATCAGATCGATTAATCTTCCTTTTCAAAATGAAACTGAATTGCCGGAACAAAGCAACGATACGACATACAGAGTACAGAGTGACAATCTCTAGAATATTTGCTGAAAAAGCATATCCGTGAGATTATCAACAATAATCTCTAACATATTCCTTCGAAAAGCATATTCCATTGATTATGCAATATAACCTTTGGTTGATCTAACGATGGGGAACGGCTAGATTTGGTTAACTTGCAAGGACTGGGATTTAATGAATCCAGTAGAGCAGATGCCCATTCCAATAACAGAATGAACCCACAGGGTTTCCATGTTGTACGAAATATACCAACATGCCAAAAATAATATCCCATCGGATCTTTAAATACACGAAGAATATACTACAAAATGCCATTGCACACTAGTTGCTAATCAAAAATATGTTCCTATTTTATTCCCACTTTTGCTAAGAAGATGTGTGCCGTTTTTCTTTCTGCTTACGTAATCGTAGATATGGATCTCTGTGATATAAAAGAAAACATGCATGTTGCATGATTCCTGGTCGTATGAAAGGAATTAAATATTGTCCATTCAAAATAAAAAATGTATTAAATTTGTGCGTTGTCGATTGGAAAATAAAAATAAAATAGAATAACATTTTTATAGTAAAGGCATGCAGGGTGTCATCAAATAGCACCGGTTTAAAAGGGCCTCGACGATGCCACATGTCCACGTCAGTTGACGATATTTTAAGTGACATTGCAAATTTGCCCCGATATTTCCTTCGATGGAACACTAGATTACTGCAAAGCCGCAGTCCACTAAACCGCCGACGGCCGTTGCCTTTTGCCGTCGGCGGCCGTCAGTCATGCTATTTAAACTCTTCCATTCTCCCCAATCCGACCATCCAAGCGAGAGGAGCTCATCACAATATATATCTCATATAATCGTTGCAATCGGATCTTGTACAACAATTTTCCTGGTTCTTGCATTGTGTTAGATCCAACAAGGAGACTGTTTCTGATCGTGTAAAAAAACATGGCATCTAATTCTTCCGCCACTGCTGGGAAGGTCATTACCTGCAAAGGTAATCCCGTAAAGCTGCTAACTTGCTGTGTGTGATTTCAGATGATTTAATTTAGTGAGCTTGGAATTGTGCAGCCGCTGTTGCATGGGGTGCAGGGGAGCCAATGGTTATTGAAGAAATACAGGTCGATCCTCCACAGGCCAATGAAGTTCGTATTAAAATTACTCACACTTCGCTCTGCCGGACTGATCTTACCTTTTGGAGGGCCGTGGTGAGTTTTCTTGTTTTCATTAGGTTCTGTTAATCTTATGTTGTTCATGTTGTTGCTCATTATATTAGGTATAAAGTATCTGTTAATATAATGTTGTTTATGTGGTTTATGTTGATTCATTGTTCTGTGCAATTTTTCTAGGGACAAACTAAGATATTTCCAAGAATCTTTGGGCATGAAGCAGCTGGGTATGTTTTGTTTCAATGCAGTTACCTTTGTTGTTCTATTTTCTTCATCTGACTTCGAGATCTTTGTTACAGAATTGTGGAGAGTGTTGGAGAGGGCGTGACAGATTTAAAACCTGGAGACCATTGTATTCCCCTGTTTACTGGTGAATGTGGGGAATGTAAAAGATGTAAATCAGGGAAAACAAACCTGTGTAGTAAGTTAATGATAGATACTGACAAGGCAGTGATGCCTAGTGATGGAAAGACACGCTTTTCCAAGGATGGAAAACCCATCTACCATTTTCTAGGGACTTCTACCTTCAGCGAATACACAGTTGTAGACAATGGGTGTGTGGCAAAAGTAGATGCTGAGGCTCCTCTGGACAAGATCTGCCTTTTGAGCTGTGGCATAACTACAGGTAAATCTGGATTAAATGTATAGATTAGATGCACCTGGAACAATTTTTGTTGATTTGTTGGTGCGAATATATCATAGGAGTTGGAGCATCAATCAACGCTGCTAAAGTTGAGCCTGACTCCTCAGTGGCTGTGTTTGGTCTTGGAACTATAGGATTCGCTGTAAGTTGAAAGTAATATTTTCCCATCTCTAAATTATTAGAAAGAATCGTTTCTGAAGTGATAATGTAATTCTGCAGGCTGTTCAAGGTGCAAAGATAGCCGGTGCTAAGCAAATTATAGGTGTTGATATTAATGATGCTAAGCTGGAACAAGGTAAACTCCAAACTTGCCATTGAAGTGTTCTGTCAGTTGAAATGGTTATTGTTTTGTTTGTAACCTTCTTTCTCGTTTTGCAGCAAAGCAATTTGGTTGTACACATACGTTAAACCCAAAATCATTTGAAAAACCAATTCAGGAGGTAGTTTCAGACTTTAATATGCAATCAACAAAGAACATAATGTGGTTCTAAGATAGTAATATTAAGCGATCCAAATTTATTTGCTTTTTCTTTTTTCTACAGGTAATTAAGGAGATGACTGATGGTGGTGTAGACTTCGCCGTTGAATGTGTGGGGAATGTCAACCTGATCAAGATTGCTGTGGAGTGTACTCATGATGTATGTTCTTGGAAAGCATTATCTTAGCAGAAGTTACTTTTTCTTAAGAAACTAAAACTGGTTGATGCAGGGCTGGGGTAGAGCTGTAGTTGCAGGATTGGATGATGCCAGAAAAGAGGTTTCCATCCATCCAGGTAATTTCCTGTATGGTCGAACATTGACTGGAACCTTCTTTGGGAACTACAGAGGCAAGAGTGACATCAATGGCCTTGTGAAGAAATACATGAATAAGGTTAGTGCTCACGCTTTTTAGGATAATGTTTTCGCAAGGATCTAAACTGGTTTCTTACTGAATCTGCAGGAGCTGAATTTGGATGATTTCATCACTCACAATTATGAATTCTCTAGAATCAATGAAGCATTCCAGTTGCTGATCGATGGAAAATGCCTACGATGTGTCTTGCATACTGGGACTGAGTAGGAGTAACTCTGGAGCTTTTTGTTTCTGCGTTTTTTGTGTTTGCAATAACAGTGCTCTCAATTGAGAGAGTTGATATGTGGCACTTTTTATAATAAGAAAGAATTTTAAACTTGCGTAATAAACAACCAGGGTTGGACTACTGTGATCATGCAATAAAATCAAAACCTGCAATTCTACCTCCAGTTGCAAATTAAAATTTAACAGAGAAAATAACTGTTTAAGAATCGTTTCATGTCCGTTATATATTCAAAGGTATTTTACGTCCTGCTTTGTGGGTTCTAATTAGGTTCCAAATTAAGATGAACGTGTCATAATGGAAAACATTGCCAGCAGATATTACAGCAATCGGGGTGTAGAATATCATTGCTAGCAGAACCCTCGGTACAAGGGCTGGGAATGTATTGTATTTAATGTTTGAAGTTTTTTCATTTGACCCTTTGTGTTTCTAATCAGGAAATAATTGTAGAGATTAACAAGGCCATTGGCGTGTCAGGAATTGTTAGCAAGGAATGCAACAATATGGTGGGAGCTACTCATTGATCTTCTGGAGCACCACACTTATGAACAGACCTAACAATAACTAATATTTGCTTATGTAAGTACATATGCTGCAAAAGTTTAACAGGTAGGTTCAATTTAAGATATAACAGGTAGGTTCAGTTTAAGATAATTTTACTTGTATTGTTAATGTGGAGCATGCTTTTAAAGCCGCTTTGCTCTCAGTCTCCATATGAAGACACACAAGATGAAGAGTTGTGTGATGCGTAGCAATCAGCTGCACCTTGGGCACAAACTGCTAAAGAAAATGACCAAAGAATCCATACTTATTGCTACATCTTGGGCACAAACTGCTAAAGAACATGACCAAAGAATCCATACTGTCAGATCAGACGTGAGTGAGATCTCGCAGATTTCAATTTGTGTTGCTCTCCCTTTCTTCTTACAAGAATGAGCTTGCTCTAGATATCTTTTTCCTGGGTGATTTGCCACTATGTGGATCTCATCTTGGCCGGAATAAGGAATAGACTAGATTCTTTGGCACAATTGATGTCGAATTCCAAATTTCATAGTGTGATTCGAATTGGAAAAGCCTGGATCAAGAGCGCATCAGGAAGTGACATAAATGGCAATAGATTTTGTATTTGGAAATGCATCCAGAGTTATCCCCAATGGTCAAGAGAACAGCACTATAACTGCTCAAGGACGGATTGACTAAGATCAGAACACCCGGCATTCAGAAACAAAGAGGCAAGAAATATCTACAAAATATCTTTGTGCTTGGCATGGGACAAAGAATAGAGCAAGCATCATCTTTCTTTGTAAAATCTTGAAGCCCATCTATTTGGGCACGCTTTCTGTTCTTACGATTTAGGGTTCAGCCGTTATTGACAATATACTATAGTGGGATTATTGCACATTGGAAATGATGAGTTTAACTGATACAAGAAGTATGCAAATATTGTTGGTCAAAATCACTATTTGCGTGTAGGGGAGGACCGCCATATTATTTGGAGCACTTGAGCAAGCTTAAACTAGTAGGTTTTCCAATGAGTCTCCCGGACCGGTGTGTTTATTTTTTTTTAAATTTGGTCGTCAGTCAGATTTGCCTCATGGTTGATTTTGAACGATAAAATTTGCAGCCAACATATTTAGAATTTAGTCCTAACGGGCTCGCCAGGCCTTTACCAGGCGAAATTTCCTGCCATGGTACATTACCTATACCTAACTGGAAAATCCAGATTCCAGTAGTTGTCTTGCAATACTAACGTTTTAGATGACCTAAATCATAAATGCATGTTCAAAACGACTGATAAAGATAATGGGTAGTAAAGTTTAAAACAAAGATTCTCCACGACTTTTGAAGAAATTTAAGTTCCTAATTTTCTTGAGAAGACCACATACATTGGATCACTAACCCAAAGACCCCAAAATCCAGGAGGAGAGATATCAAGTGCCTGCATTGAAGCGAGAGGTCAATTGGGAAATTTAAAGATGTCAAAGAACATTAACATTATATACAATTTACCTGTGGAGCTTCATATCCTCCAGCATAATGGAAATATGCTCCAACAATCCATACACGGTCAAGATCACCGGCATCAGTCCACATTGCAATGGCTTTTGTCCAAAAAAATCTATTTGAGAAACTAGTATAGAGAAAAACAAATAATTAATTTTCTGGGATACAAGAAGATTTGAAGATAGTTATGTTAGTGAAAGCACCTCATACAAGCAAGGCCTCCGGACTTCAAAACGCGTCTCATCTCTCTGAACACTTCCAAAGGTCTGGTTAGATAGTCAACACTAACCTGTAAACATAAATTCATTCTTTGAGCAACCCAGAAGAGTAATTAAATAAAATTCTCATGCACCTCCCAAAATATGCATGTTTTGTATCAGCATTACTGATGTTGACAAGAATAAAGATCTTACAAACTCTCTTCAACAGCCGTAACCAAACAGAATTTGGATTTGCAGGCTTGACGTTGTCAGTTAAGCTCTCTTGATTTATCTATATCATCCTTTTTTGGAAAGATAACTTTTCATGCACTATGATAAATTGTGGCAATTTGTCATAAGGTTGCAAGAGGTATAAAACCTACACATGGGGTGTAGAATATGGCTGTTTTTAGACTCGATAATGGTAAGAAGCTGTAGACACCATATATTAGAGTATTAAGCAGACACCATAATAATGGGGCAACGAAAATATAAAATACACATAAGTAAGAAATGATGCAGATTCTTCTAAGCATGACCAGAAATAAACCAGTAGTTACTGTACTGGTAATGATGTCAAATGTGTTGTCGTCAAATGGCAATAGTGGATTCGCATTTAAGTCTTGCACAACGTATTCAGTCAAAAGCTGCAAATATAACAGGCCGCACTGTCATCAAGAACAAAGGCAAGAATTTGGAGCAAATAAGTGATGACAACATAAAGAAGATAAAACATTTACAACTAATGGCAAAAAAAAAATGTTATAGTATGATGTTCCTCCTGTACATTAAAAGCCATAACAAAAAGAGCAAGAACAAATTAATGTCTTTCCTTCTATAAATGACTTACTGTGTTGCGCTCTAGCTCTTCTTTATTGAGACCCATCCCCACAATCTTCTCCTGCTTGTACCCTTTGGGATAATGACTAACCTGCAAATTTTATACTCCTAAGAAAATAATATAATCAGGAGAAGTTCCCAGTCAGACATACCCAGCTGCTGCACATGTCAAGTATTGCAACGCCAGGTGTATTGCTAGGCGGAAAAACCGAAGAGTAATACTTTGTCAATGCATTGATTGCTTTGTCGTCAATATGTGTAACAAATCTTGGTGACGAATAAAATACTGTATCAGATGACCTGCTTGGAGAAAGAGTTCAGGTATAATGAGAAGGGCAGTGAATGCCTGTTTTTGGAAAAGCTCTAACGTCTACTAATGCAGTCACATAAGTGGAATTGAAAATTGTGAGTAGTTGAAATTAAGACACATAGAACAAAGACAAACTCTAAGTCAATTTGGTCTAAGGTAAATTCTTGCTCATACAATTGTACATCCCACTCTGAAGTCTCAGATGTGAACAAATAATTTTGGCAAGCACAACAGAGTGGTCCACAGGCTGCACTGACTGTAATGTTGTCCCTCTCTTGCCTTAGATTAGTGCCTCATGAGGAGCAGAATTTGGAAGTGATCCCTTCTTTGTACAAGCTTCCAAGTTCACACATTCCAAACAGTCAACAATGGAGAAGCTGAAAATTTGGATCATAATGTGATTCCTTAGCTATCATAATTAGGAATCAATCATTCGAGTTTAACGTTTGTAAAGCAACAATTGAATCTCCATTGGAATATAGTATGCGAATTTAATTGATAAAAGATCATAATGAATTTGATGAAGAAGATACATTACTCATCATAACGCCGAAAATCCGACTGCTTAAAGGGATACTCCTCAGGCCATTTTACATTTCGCAAAATCTGCAAAGGCACCAACATTTAACTAACCTATGTCATATAGCCTGCAAATCCATTCACAGCTTATCATATACTATGATTATATTGGACAATTGGCTGCAGTTATGAAATGTTGTACTAGAATGTAAACTTTGACTTCTCAAGTTGAAAAGAGTAAATTAGAAGCAAAAGGACATTATATCCTGTTTGACTGTTGACAGTTGTTGTTCCATTTGGCAAAAGAAAAATTTCCTTAATTTGAAAAACTTGACATACTGATATCTGATTCGATCCATTTAATAATTTCAAGATTAGGACAAGGAATGCACCTCTTCTGCTTCAGAGCTCCTGGGTCTAGCTGATGCCACAAAAGATGACGAAGACGATGACAGAGACGCTGCACTCATGGGGCCAGGGAACTGGGTTCCGAGAATAAACCGTCTGGGAAAACTGGCATATGAGCGCATGGAAATGGCAGAATAGGGGTAAGCATAAGGCAATGGCAGGCATGAGGAGTATGGACACCCTCGCGAGGCCATGGTTCAGGGTCCTCTCAATTTGAATGGGGCTTAAACTTTGCAATCAGCGGCAGGATCTTAGCCACATATGGCATGATCATAGCCACATATGCTTCTGTAGCAGCCATAAGGCATGTTTCCAGATGGTTTCCAACATGAATGGAACAAGAAGTCCCGAGATTAAATCAAGCATGACATGTATATCCCACAGGCATAAACTGAAAAAATATGAACTCCATAAAAGTAAACGTGGGGTTATGTTACCATCTTCTGGAAGACGAAGAGCAGTGGTTCTAAGTTCTACCCAGGGTGCGGTGTTCGTGCCTCTAACCCTAAACCTGGCCATTCCGTCGACTGTGTTCGACGTGAGTAGAAAAAGGGGGTCGTTTGTCCATTCCTTTCCCCCTCCATCAAAAAAGAAGGAATGATGCTCAGAGCTTAGAGCCACTGCTGTGTTGAAAAGGTAGATGGTTGAGGGGTGCTCATGGTCCGCTATGTTGCACGAAATCCCATCGTCTACCTCCCGTCTTCTTTTGCAAACACCTATTTTCGTCTACCTCCCGTCCAGGCTTTGAAATCCCTTAGAGCTTCTTTACCTTTATCTTGATCTTGAAAAACTCATTCACAAATAGTACTTGTAGGAAACTACCATAGGATTTTATCAAATTGAAGTTCCCATGGTCCATTATGAATGTGCACCTCCCTTGCATTAGTAGAAGTGGCGGTAAGTAATTTCTATGGGTTTTCTAATTTCCTCCATAATGGAGGAATTCTTAAATCTAACGGCAGGAACTAGTTTCAACTGAGGTGACTTGCTACGTGGACATCCTAAGGAGCTAGGAAATGTTCGGGGGTAGGGGAAATGTTCCGGCCAACCTTTGCTTAAATCTTAGTCCCCTCATAATTTGGCAACCTTATCAACCAACCTTTGCTTAAATCTTAGTCCCCTCGTAACTTTAAAGGTACTACTGGTGAGATTGAACATCTACCTTGGATCATTTGGAAAACATCGATAAAAACCTGACTTAAAGTGCTCATTTCCAACGTTTCTCTATGTTTCCCATTCCCATGTCTCCTTTTTCAAATACCTCTCGTCTTCTTTTCTCTATATTGTATAAGCTCCCCAGAAATTGTATTATGACCTTTTTCAAACACCTCACGTCTCATGTCTCCACGTCGTATAAGGATTGGAATTGAATTGAATTGAATTGAATTGAATTGAATTAACGGTTATCGTCCACAAAGACTATGAGGCCCATGGATTAAAAAAACCTGGTCCCAAAAGGTTTCACAAACCTTAGCAGTAATAGATTCGCTGAGAAATTGTACATAGATGTTATTTTATAGTCAATGTGCCGAATCAATGTATCACCAACATGTCTTGGCATTAATAGACTAACCATCATATTGTGACTTAGCCATATGACGATTCTGCATTGAACTCGAGCTTCAATTTTTGTATTGAACTCAAAAATATTGTTACAAACCCATGGAAGACGCACCATGAACCCCTTGGGTTCCCCACTCCTCGAGTCCCTCGAATTTTTCATGCCAGACTTGCTTTGATCCCTCGGATCAACACTACTGCATAATGCAGTTCCTAGTCGTTCCTAGAACAATTCTCCATGGTGTTCCTCCCTTGAGATCCATGATCTCTTATATAAGGTACCAACTCTTGTGGTATGCCGCCACGCATACGCATGCATGCATGCCACAAGAGTTGGTACCCTACGGCATACGCATGCATGCATGCATGTAGACTTGGCGGCATGCCACAAGAGCTGGTACCGTATATAAGAGATCATGGATCTCAAGGGAGGAACACCATGGAGAATCGTTCGGGGAATGACTAGGAACTGCACTATGCGGTAGTGTTGATCCGAGGGTTCAACGCAAGTCTGACATGGGGAATCCGAGGGACTCGAGGAGTGGGGAACCCAAGGGGTTCTTTGACGTCAGTATTCTTGCATTACAAGGTACCACATGCCTTATGGGAACTAAGAGTCTTATAATTCAATATGGGGTATTGAATTATGTGAACTTGGTGGGTACCACATGCCTTATGGGAACTAAGAGTCTTATAATTCAATATGGGGTATTGAATTATGTGAACTTGGTGCTGCCAAATGATGTGTGTTCTCAACACTTGGGAAGTGTTGAGCAGAGTCAAGGACTCGATAGTTTAATAATGGTCATGATACATGTGTTGTACACGTGAGACAATTCCTCAAGATTGAGGTATTCCAGTTTACTTTATCCCTTTGCAAAGTTGCAAAGGCACTTGGACCCTATAATGGCATAATAGGAAATGGTTCATAAGAAATAGGATCCAAAGAAGTTATCTCCTTAATATGATGTTGCAATGATATAGAAACATGTCAATATGAATTGGGTTCACAATCAGGACATGAAAACCCTCTGAAAAACGCTTAGATGGTCAAGCATAAGAACTCTGGGAGTTGGAATCGTCTGGAATGAATTTTGAAGAGCATATTTTAGACTCCAGATAGAAACATGGAATCTATAAGTATGCATGTCATAAAAATGACGTGATGATCTAGGTCGGTGAGCTAGATTTAGCAAAATGCAGCCATGAAATTAAGATTATATTTCATATTGATGCTAAACGAGAGATTAATTTCTTGGGCTCTCTTCAAGGACAAGAGCCAGATTCTGCCAATATCTTGCTCATTAATCAGAGCTAGAGTTGCTATGTATATATTTTGAAGTATTCTCAGAGGGTTAGGTTGGAAACTTAGCCTAAAACGGAAGCATGCTTAGTATGACAAAACCAATCAGCGACTGCAATAAGGGGTATGTCTTATGGAGTAAGTCGCCCATCATTTCTGAAAATGCCATTTCTAGGAAATCTACAATTATACTGTAGTACAACTGGATACTTCAGAAGGGCTTGAAGGTGAAAAGAATAAACACATTAGTGTTGAATATTGCAGGTGATCTTATATCACAAGATGTGAAGGATATGGATAAATCCTAATATGGAAAGAGCACACTGTGTAAAGGGATTAAATTTCCTACAAAATTATTTGATTAATTGCTTAAATGACAGGGTCATTTAAGGGACTTAAGTTCTTTAACCATTCGGTACTAATGGACGGGGTCATCCAGTGAATGTAGTATATGAACTAGGAAGGCAAAGTAATTGGCCTAAATGATCAAAGTAAACATCTGGGATGTTTGAAAAAAAAAAAGGGAAGGAAGAAGTCCGAACTCATCTCGATGCAGGATAAGTTGCAAATATACTAGTCATAAGTTCCAATGAACAATCCGGGATTTCCAGTAAACTTTTCCCTAAGCAAAGAGATAAGGATTTCTCTGATTGCTTGGAATGGATCTTGATCTATCTATGGATTTTTATAATAGGATTAAGGGAACTGGGTTTTTCCATAAGTCATCGTATCGTCGTCGTCGTCATCGTACTACATATTGAAGTGTGAGCTAAGTTAGGTGCTAATAAAAGCTTCGCATTTAAGTCGCATTTGTAAAAAATGGGTCAGATGTCATTCCCAACTTTTTTTCCGAGGGGCATTTTTTGACCCCCAATGACGTTCGAATATTTTTGTGTCTAATTCTGCGCCTTGTGGCATCGCCCAGGGACGTTTAAAATTTTTGTCTAACTTAAATTTGTGGCATCGATTTTCTCGTCTCGCGAGTCGAGAACCTCA
>JAANSK020019245.1:0-18151 GCA_011763485.2 Isoetes engelmannii
CCATTTGGCGGGACTTCCTGGGTATTGTGGATGGTGATAGGCGGTTTGTACAGCATTAGAGTTGCAGTTCTTTGTGATTCTGTTATGGAATATTGAGGTATTGCTGTCTCTTTGGGGCAGTTCTCTTTTCCTCCTCACTCGATTTGTAACATTACTATTCTTTTGATACATTGGTGATCCAGTTCTTCAAAAAAAAAAAAAATTTAAGAAGTTTGAAGATAAGCAAAGACTGCAGATAAGGGTGGAAACCTGATTGGACCAAATCATAGACCATACCAGTTCGGCATCCACCATTATGTTTACATTGAAGAGAGAGAGAATTTGATATGTTGAGAGTGCTAGGACTTTGTTTTGATTATTGCATTATTTATTCTATCCTTGTTCCATGGGTTGCCATTTTTGTTACAATTATTATGCATTGATCTTATGTTCATCTGATATGCAAAAGTGACAGTTCAACCTGTTTACATGATTTCTTTCAAAATCTATACTAACTCAACCTTGTTTTCGTGTTGTTGTTTGGTGGTGGTGCCGTGGTTTGATGTGTGTGCTCTCAGCAGCTTCAGTCACATTATTTAGTGCTCACTTTCCTTGCAAACAAGGAACTACTGATTAACATCTTATGCCTTCTTTGTTATGCCTATATAATTTCAACTTCGATATTAGAACAAACAATAGCGTAATATCTTGTTTCAAGTACCTAACCATGTATCAACGGCATCAACAACCTCAAGAAAATGATCAGTATTCCAAAGCAGGCACGAGGTATTGGACGCCCTTTGATTACCATGAAGAAAATGCTCTTCCACCAACTCTATAGCCAACCTAGCCCATTCCCCAACCCTGCCTTACTGCTTGAAGCCCTAAGACATTTTGGAGGAGAGTCTTTTTATAAACCAATGCAACTGCTTGGGAACGATTTTTTTTGCAGTAGTGGATGCAATATTTGGCTTATTTTGCTTGGCAACAATTTGTTTTGTAGTAGTGGATGCAATGTTTGCTTTACTTTAAATGATCTTCAAGGATGTAGGGCAATTTTCACAATAGAAGTAGGTTTTTCAAGGTGGACAATTATTGTTTGCTCGACTAAGACAAATAAGTTAACATTTTATGATGTCTGTCTTTACATCTATGAAATAATTTAAGGGCAAAATTTAGCAATTTGGCAAATTTTTAGCATATTTTTAAAATGTTGTCTGAAGTAAATGAAAAAAATCAGGAAAATAATAATAATTTTAGCTTGACTTTTTTCACACCTGCTTCGACTTTTGAGCTCCTTAGTCCACCGTTAGAAAGTAAGAGAGTGAAAAATTGTAAGATTTAACTAAACCAGAGAAAATTTTGGAATGAGTTTCAAGCTAGTTTAGCTAAAGCAATAAGAAATATATGACTAGTATTATTTCCTGCATCGTAGAATAATTTTTGAGGTCTAGAATTAGCTACTTAGCATTTTCTTAGCATGTTTTCAGAAAGAAAATGACTAAACTAAATAGGAACAATTGGAAAAAGTTATGAATAGTTTTAGCTTAACGTTTTTCGTGCCCACATCACAAATTTTTTGGGGTGTATTTCGGGCTAGTTTAGCTAAAGGTTGAGACGAACAATTTCTAGGGTTTAGCTAAATCACATAAAGATTTGGGGTTATTTTTGAGCAAGTTTAGCTAAAGTGGCTAAGAAGAAATATGAAATTAGGAATTTATTCTCTAGCATCTAGTCTTATGCATCGGCACAATTTTGTTCAATTGGATCAGTATCTCCACTGGGGTTGTAATCTTGTCTTTACATTGCATGTTGATATTAGTGTCTGGTTGTTATAAAGAAAGAAAAAAGAACCACTTTTACCAAATGTGGGTGACAAGATGGTGTAAAAACCATAGAAAGCTCCGTGCATTTATATACTTGATACCCCAATCATTTTAGAAGACAAAATGCAACCCCTATCTTCTTTTACTTTCTGACATTACGCGATGGTTGTATGTGATGATGTGCGTCTATCTAGCTAGTACTTAGTACTTGGGCATTGTCAATGCTCATATCTTAGAAATGTTGTCGCTTTAGACACCATAGAACCTCTTGAATTTCATCTCCCCCTGGGAGGTTGTACAATACATACTAAGACCTTAACTTTCATATTGTGTTTAGGACACCAAAATAATATTTACCCCACACACGATAATCTCCTATCGATGCTAGAAATAATACCTTAGTGTCACGACATTTGCTTTTGGACAATTTTGTGGATTCGCTCAAGCAAATCGAAATACTCATCTGCTGATGAGCATTTAGGTGTTCAGTGCTCATCAACTGCCGATGAGGTAAAAAATCGTATCTGGGAGCACTACCTTCACGTTTACACTTACTCATGAGCTTTTTATTCTTTACGTTGTTTAGATGTTGCATTTGAGTGGCGTGCATTTTGCTTTAGTGGACATTTTTTCCACTGGGTTTTTAGTCCCTAATGTACAATAAAGGCTCGCGTCCTTAAAAAAAAGGGGGAAAAATCAGGCTCACCAATGGTTATGCCACATCCCACGTTTGCAACAGAAAAAAGAAGCCACCAGAGCAACCCCTCGCACTTCGAAAAGATTCAAGGCAATAAGAAACTTACCAAGTGAATGAATTCACCTTTGTTGTCGAAGTCCCACACAACAAAGCATGAAGAGAATTTCTTGCGTCGCACCTAAGCATTGTGGATTCCTTTGAACAAATCCACCAAATTATCTCAAGCAAATCCAGTGGATTCGCTCAATCCAATTGTGGTTTCGTAGGCCAATAAAGTTACCGAAAAGAGTGAAAAAGAAAGAGTAAAGACATATATAAAACATAAAGTAAAAAAACAATTTTATGGACAATGGGTAGCATCAAAAGATAGTACAAAAAAGAAAAATAAAAATTCATCTATGATGCAAATTGTTCCCATTAATATCCACCCTAGTATAACTAGGCCAAAAAGATTTGAGCCTAAAAGGAGTAGAAATTAAGATTATATTGGTTGCCTCTTAATTCCAACAAAAAAAAAAAAAATGATTTTTGAACCTTTTAGGTTACATTATTGAAAATTAGCAAGGGGTAGATAATGCCTTGGCCACGGCCTTATGGGAATAACATTCAAGAGCGTACCATGGCCAAAATGGCGAGGGTGTGCGCCGCATAGCCATAACGCCCGAGAATGTTATTCCCATTAACGCCCAAGGGCCAGGGCTTTATTGCCTTTAACACCCTTCTCCGATGGTTTTATGAGTGTTATCCTTAGGGTGTTATGGGCCTTCACCATAATGCCCTAGGGCAATAAAGGCTATTTTAAGCTTAAAACCCAAGGAGGGTGTAAGGCAATATATTTGTGCCTCCAACATTAATCGTATTATCGATGGATTAATGTTGAAAATTAAATTAGACGAGATGCTTCTGTGCCCTTGCGAAGTATATATACGTAGCATATCTATTTATTAGACGTGACACTTCTCGTACTATATGGGTATATAGAAACTACTAAGGTTAGAGAGGTCAAATATATTATTGAATTGCAAGTCATGCTTAGATGATATGCTACTTTGATTCATGTGCATTGAAGTTGAAAAGTTGTGGTGTCACTTAAATCACTTGTGAATTAGCCGAAAGAATGTAATGTACATTGACACCAATACTCTGAGAAGATATGACCAACTGGATTTGGGAATTGACCAACACTCCTTCCAAAGTAGGACAATATAAACAAATAATAAAGGTACTTTAAGTCCTTATTTTCGCTTGACTATGCCCATCAAGAAACTCATATTGCCTACAAAATGCTCGACAAACTAGACAACTAATACATGAGCAATGCGGGCACAAGGCCAGATCACCTGAGACAATTTAAACACAACAACTAGATTTCACACAAGTTGGCTGCAATTCGGTTCTGCAAACACGAAGAAGGGCCCAGGACATAATAATAATGTGCAGCAGGAATATTTTGTGGAATAGTCCTGCATTTGATTTGTATTGAGGATAGGCTCAAGGTGTAGGGGGCGTGTACACTTACTTATTCAACTTTATAAGCTTCATTTTATATAAGAACTTGCTTTATTCTATAGGGTCTTAAGGTATGGCCTTTTCTTATTCAAGTTTAGAACTTGACAACGACAAGTCCATCCATTGTTTCACACAATCAAATTTACACCATCAGTGATACAGCATCACATACAGATCATCAAGTTGTTGCTTGAAAGCGACATTTCAATTTCCACAAGGTAAAACGAGTGGGGGTTCAAGGTGCAAAAACACGGCTAAATCACCTGATTGCATGATGCAATTAAGACACGTAGGTGGATAGGACTTAGGAGCCCAGTAAATTGGGGCGCTAACTAGGCTCATGGAAAGCCTCCTTTCGATGATTAGAAAATGATTAAAATTACCTAACAATCTGACGAATGAGGGGATGCCACGGAGGAGTTCGATTCCACGACGAAAAAATCCAAAAGAGGGCCATGGATATGGTCCAGGGGAAAGGTTTGGACGGATGTGATGGGGACCACGGGGGGAGGAAGGGATGAGAGCCGTTGATTTGGGAGATCACGTATAGGGGTAAAAAAAAATGGACAGATGGGTACCAACCGGGTATATGGAATGGAATGGGTTACTTGTTACATACTACTGCTTTCACACTTCCGCGTGTCGGGATTGAGCCATAGTTTCTTACGGAAGCTCCATAGTTCCGCCGCTGCTGCAGCTGCTGCTCCTCCTCCATAGCCTCTGCCTGCCCAATTCTTCATTTTCAACCTCCTGTTGAAGCATTGTCCCCGCTTCTGGCTACGTCGGAGGCGTGGTTCCTTCTAAAGCCCTTGCATGCTCCCAACGCTTTCTGCTTATCCCTTCAAATCACCTTTCTTTCACCCTTTCCCGCTTCATGGGCATTCCGTAGCTCCCCTGGATCTTCCTGCTTCCTCTTGCTTTCCGCATTTATTGCCCAGATTGGTCCTTTCAGCACGAATATAACCGCTCCTTCGACGTCTGCAAGGTTTGTGATGAGTTTTCTCTCATCAGATTCTCTGTCTTGGTTTTGAAAACTCCATCAAGTTTCTTTCTGGGTCTC
Source organism: Isoetes engelmannii (assembly GCA_011763485.2). NCBI lineage: Eukaryota > Viridiplantae > Streptophyta > Lycopodiopsida > Isoetales > Isoetaceae > Isoetes > Isoetes engelmannii. Next base: position 5,072 of record JAANSK020019245.1, read on the forward strand.
TTGCTGCTCTAAATTGTTTTAAAATCTTAAAATGAAGCTCCATCCCTTGTTTCTTACTTCCCGGTAGCTTGATCCTGCAACTGTAGATAGTATTTGCAATTTACCAAACGTTGCCTGCTGAGCATTGATAGATTCGATAGAACAGGGACCATTTCCTGCAATTCTGTTATGCTGGACGTTTTTCCTGGTCAAGAATCGCTGTAATTGTGTAATAAACGGGTGTTTCCTTGTTTTAGCCTGCTACAATTCACCTGGTTTTCTGCTTGATGCAATTTTCAGTTTTTTGCTTGCGCCGGCTTCCTGTAATGTCGGGCGTTTCTGGGGCCGTCTCTAGTTTGTGTCTTTAAAATTTTGCGTACATTTTTCTTTGCAACTGCTTCAGTTGCTTATTTGCTGTACCGGGGACGGCTATCTTTCGGACCTGCTTCGTTAAAGCAGTCTTGTCAGATTTTCCTTTTGGTGGTCTTTTCCTCTCCTTTTTGAAGGATAGAAAAAATCTTCTCCTTTTGCATCTTTAAGATACCAGAAAAATGTACGAACTTACGCGTCTTTGCTTTTCAAATTGACAAGCAATATGCTATTTTCACACGCTGGGCACTGCAATACGAGATTTTTTTGCTGCCTGATGATCATTAGCTGTTCTTGCATTTCTTTGGCGTGTGTACTGAAGCTGCTCTTCTTGTTTTTGGGACAGGTATGAGTGCTATGATGGGCGGACAATCTCGTGTTCCTCCGGGATTCAGGTTCCACCCAACAGACGAAGAACTCGTCGGCTATTATTTGACGAAGAAGGTAGCCTCCAAGAAGATTGATCTCGATGTAATTCACGACGTTGATCTTTACAAATTGGAGCCTTGGGACTTAAATGGTAAGCTCCAGAGTTATGTCATGTTTGGAGATTTAATTTACTGGGTTCTCTAACGTGTTGTCTTCAAATATCGCAGAAAGATGTAGAATTGGATCGGCAGAGCAAACAGAATGGTACTTCTTCAGTCACAAGGACAAAAAGTATCCTACGGGGACTCGAACCAACAGAGCCACTGCTGCTGGATTTTGGAAAGCAACAGGCAGAGATAAAGCTATCCATACCAAATTTAAGCTCATAGGAATGAGGAAAACTCTAGTATTCTACAAGGGCAGAGCTCCAAATGGCCAAAAGACTGACTGGATCATGCACGAATACAGGCTAGAAGATGAGAGCAACAATGGCAACGTAAGTAGAACAGCTTCTTTTTCTCTAATACGTAATCATTTAGTATCGATTCATAGGATTCTTACGCTCTCAATTTCGTGCAGGACGATGGATGGGTGGTTTGCCGAGTATTTAAGAAACGGAACACTCACAGAAATCAAGAACGTGAGGTTGGAAGCATTTACGGGGATCAAATTCCACTTTCAGAGCTGGATTCTCCTACAAAAGCAATAATCGGAGATCATTCTTACACGCAATCAATGATCTGCAAGCAAGAGATTGAAGTGGACGACGGCTATGGAAATCCACATGATCCGTTTTCCCAGTTGCCTCAGCTTGAAAGTCCAAAAATTAGTGGCAATCCGGCTCCTACAATGAAAGGGTATTACAGTGGTAATCCTGCAAGGAATGATCATCCATCACACTTCTGTTTAGATGCTGCCAGTTTTGGGACTAAGTCCATGTACACAGAACGCTTGACCCATTTCAATAACGAGCCAGTAACCGACTGGCGAATGGTTGATAGACTTGCTGCAGCACAGTTGAGTCATGAAGAGGCGTTAAAGGACATTAGGTACTCGTCTGGAAATAGTGATCCAATGGGGGATGTAGCTCTGTTGCTTCGTCTCAGTAAACAGCATCCATCAGATTATTCATCCAGCGACATTGACCTCTGGAGCTTTGGACGATAAGTGGGAAATGTTCCCATATGTATAAACATATCATTAAATGCATGTCTGTCCGTGTAGGGGTTGCAAAATATAAAATTGTTCAAGATTGTATAGTGTCTATGGGGGATATCAGAGAGTGAGTGGGACTTTTCTAACGATTATTGGACCTTGGCCAGCAGTTGTGCCGTTGCACTAGATCTGGTCTTGCAAATGTTTCAGAGAGGGAGGCAGCAATAAATTTCATATTCAACAGAATGGAGTCTGCCTGCTTGCCAGATTGCAAATGTACCAAGGAAAAATAATATATTAAATTCATTTTTTCTTCATATCTACAGATGTATTTAATAACAGAAGACTATAAATAGAGCAATGAATTGGTTCTCTATTAGGTTGGTTAATCCATCCTATTCAATGAATCAGGTTGCATTACGCAATTCCTCTAAAACTTTGGAAAGTTCGCCCACCTGCCACGATCATTAGTGTCAAGGTTATGTCTACTGTGTGGAAAGCTTAGTGACACGACATACCACTCAATGACACAACATTTCTGTCTTATATATGAAAAGCTTAACCACCCTTTGCAGCTTATAACAAGAAACAATAATTTGGAGAAGAGAAAAACCTTAGTTGAAGCTATAGCACGCTGTTTCTCAATAACCTGGATCTTTTCTCTAGTTTCAGTCTCCAAATCTGAGTTCTTTTGCTGAAGTTCTGCTAGAGCAGATTCCTTGTCCTTCAGGGCAGAAATAAGCGTGTTTTCCTTTTTCTGATAATGACATAAATTGTCAGCACATGGTACAAGTTATATGGTAATTACACTTTGTGCTGCAGCAAATTTTCTTGCCTCATCAGGCATGTAAAAACATTTAGCAACAAATATTATACTTGTGGCACCCAAAAATGTGGCAGTAATGTTTGTAATTTCAGGGTTTCGGGTTGGTAATGAGCATTGATTTTCCCAGACTCTATATCTACTAATAAGAATATTTTTTAGATAATCACGGATGACAATGGTGGATCCTAAGGAAGAACAAAAGCACAGAGATAAGTTCACCTGGAATTCAGCTTTTAATATAGAAATTGCTTCGGTCTGTACTTGAGCTTCCGAAACTTTAGCTTCAGCTCTCTCTTTTGCCTGAAATCATGAATTTTAGCCAATGTTAATGATGTTCTTATCTGTGTTATGATGAAGCCAAAGTAAACGAACATATATTATACCAGAGTTGCTTCTCTCAACCCTTCCAAAGCTCTATCCCTTTCCCTTGCCAGCGATTTTTCTCTAGTTTCATAGAGTTCCTTCACACGATTGATTTCCTCTTCAACATATCTAAATGCAAACAAATTAGATGTTACTTACTGCCTGGAAAATATATAAGAAAACAAAACAATGCCTGCTACCTGAGCATATCATCTTTTTCTTTAAGCCTTTGTTTCATAGTAGAACAGTTTCTTTCAGAAGCCATTCTTGAATCTTCTTGTAACTTCAGATTTTCTTGAAGCTCTAAAATAGTGTCATCCTGTAGTTCCAATTCCTTCTTCAAAATCCTGCACTGTTAAAGCATACGTGTCGAAAGATCAAGACTTCACCAGGAAATACACTACTAAAATGACATGCCATAGTGAACAACCTGCTCAGCCTCATCTTGTAAACGAATCTGCCAGTCCTTCTCTAGATGATCCACAGTAGACCTGGCATCCAGCAAGGATTCTTGTGCACGTTTCAGCTCAAGCTTCAAATCCTTGATTGTGTCATTCTGGCTGTCCAACATCTTAGTTTTTATCTAAACAAGAACCAAATTAAACATCAATCCTATGCCTGATAATGGTAGCATTGCAATTCTCCTACATACATGATAAAGAAAAAAACTAATTTTATTGAAGAATTCTTCATAGCACACATCTACTTTTATACCACTAGATCTAAACCATTTTACACTGGTAACGTTTGTATAAGTTTGTTTGTTTTCAGTTTCCCTTTCCATCATTGGTGAGGGATGGGGACCCAACAAGCCTTCATGCCACAGTATAACTAGCCCCTGATTTGAGGGAATATTTTGGTCAAAACTACTGGGTTAGGTTTCTTATTGAAGCATTATCTAGAACTATCTGGTGGTGCTGTGGACGAACTTGACTAACTTCAAAAGGATTGCTGGCTGTCCGAACAAGCTAAACACCTAGAAATTTTCTAGAAGGCCAGTATGGTTATTAGGAACATCAGAATCATTGGGCAGATATGCAGTTGCAGCAAGATGCAAGCATCATTATTTAGACAGAAAATTTGTCAACTTGATATGCAAATTGAAAGCCGTCACTTACACATAGTTCATCTAATTTTATGAGAATGCATACCCGAACAACGTCCTCGCTTTCCTGAAGCTTTTCCTTGGACATACGGACTTGTAGGCAGAGGTCCTGATTTTCTACCTTCAAAGAATCTATTTGAGCTTTCATTGTATTGGTATACTCCCGTTCATTTTCTAGCAGCTTATAGTTCTCTTCCAGTTGCTTTTGAAGGTTTTCAAATTCATTTTCCCAGCTCACAGTCTTACTTGCATTTTGCCTCAACATGCCCATTTCTTCAAGAAGTTTCTTGTTCTCCTGATAGATTTATTAGCATCACTAACTTTCTTCCAAAGACATATGTAAACAAGTTTAAGTGCAATATGTACCTCTTCAAGCATCGGCATTTTTACCAGCTCAGAGTTTGCAGTCTCCAATTTGGCTTCCTAATTTAATTAGAAGTTTGAGTTCAATATACACATTCAGGTATCAGTCTCGAAAAGAAAACATACAAATATTAGCATGAAATGTAAGTTATGCATAAGCTTAGCAATTTCCAAGCAAGCTTTATTTCATGACACGTGCTTGTAAATTGGCTTTCAGATATTTGGTTTCGAGTTGTTTTGATAGGGCCGTCATAAAAGGGCCCTCTAGGAATTGCTGACTAGGCCTATGAGAACTAGATAAAGCTGCAATTAATGCATGCAAAACCGACCTTAGCATTTAAACTTTTTCAAGATGCAACTTTAGATATTCTTGGACTGCAAGATGATATGTCCAAAGAAAAGAAAAATTGCTGACTTGGCCCATAGTTGCTTATATTCCAGCTGGTTGATTGTATGAGTGGAAAGTTTACAATCGTGACCCCAATTTTTATCTAATGACAGCTAGGATTCGACAGTTCCTGTTTGATATACAGAAAAGGGCCTTCAAATTAATGCTAGCCAATGCATCCCTTGTTGGGAAAAGTTTGTTGCAACTCTAGGTGAGGAATGATCAATACTGGCAGAAACTTGCCATATGCAGCTGACATTGTTCGAATATCCTTGCTGGAAACACCTGCTGATGCTGCAGAAGTTTTCAGAAGAGAGACTAGAAGTGAATTTAGACAAAAAGGTGATGGTTGCAACAGATTACCCATTTCAAGGATCTGACAGTTGAAGTTGTGCCAGATTGAGAACCATGCACTATTAAGACAGCCTAAAGTACTCTTAACCTAAATAAAAATGTAACACAGCAATAACCAATTGCATTGTTACTATGAAACAGTGCCCACGTCTTCTAATTCCATTGCTAAGATTAGATCCAATATTTTGGAATAACTGACCACCAAAGAGATACAAGATTATGAGCTCATGATTCCAAATAAATGAATTATATAATTTACAAGTATTTATGATAGCTCTAGGGACACCGACCTGGTTGTGAACTACTGTTTTCAGCTCTTTGATAAAGACGTCGGCATCATGTTCCTAAAGTATCCACATGAGTCAGATGGTAGGAAGTTTAATGGGCGATTAATGCCTTCCCAATATTACCTTCTTCTCAGAATAAAATTTGCATCTTACAACCACTGCACATGAACATTAAATCGTAACCACTAAAAAAGTTTTCTCCTAAAAGCTCAGCCATTGTAAAAAAACGATTCATCTTTGTTTTTTTAGTTATTGAACATGTTAACCCAAAAGAATACCCGCTCTATTACAACTAATTCTTGACATTGTGAAGAGTTGAGAAAACTACCCCCAAATCTTAAGCCATTTGTCTAGATGATCTACAAAATGCAAGTAAATGGAGCAACCATTGGCCGAATGCAGCCTGCTAAATACTATGACTGTTACAAAGGCTGCATTTTTGCAAGACGCCTTGAAGAAGCAAAAAACATAAATGTCCGACCATGTCTTGGTGCTTAATTCCCCATATTATGTCTTCTGTCAATTTCACAGTTAGGAAAAGAAATTTAATGCCTCTGTCTTGGTTATATTAATGCTTGAAATTATGCATACTTTCTTTGAAAGAAGGTCAACCGCATCCCTCAGCTCATGCGCTTCTAGTTGCAACTTTTCTTGCATGCTTTGAACATGTTTTGTGCTCCGAGAATGCTCTGTAGGACACAGATAAGACATCTTTCTTATAGACTGGAAAGCCACTAAATAATACTATTACAAGTGTGCTCTAGCTTCTGATTCATCCCATATCAAACCCTTGGCCGAAATAAGAACCAATCTAGGACCATATGCAACAGTGTAAACTTTTCAAACTCCATCAACATGGATCATAAGGACTTTGACAACAGTAATAAGAATAAATTAAAGTTTACCAAATTTTGAAGTTGCCTACAACATGCATTCCTAGATGCATACCATCTATTGCCTGCTGGATCTTCTCTAATGTGTGCTGGAGCTGTTCTTGGAAGACACATAGTTCTCTTTCTGCACAAGTTTTCCCTTGTAATTCGCCTGCAGCAAATCCTCGTGCAATAACAACTTGCATCTGTTCTTCGTGGATTCTGCAAGTACTTCATATTGTAAATTGCCACATATTTGGAAATGCTGCATGAAATGAAGTTTACATGTGATCAGGCTGTATTAAGATGATATTGTTTGCTATATCACTTCGATCTTTATGCCTGCTTAGTTTGGAAACCAGCAAAATGACCATTCCCAGGACTAATTTGTGGTTACCATTTTTCAGTGCCCAAAAAGATTGTGAGTGTTCTGACACTTAATTATGGCTGATACGATTTGGTTTTTGGTGCAGTCTGCAGAAGGCTAGACCCTTTATCTGTACCTTGCAAACTATACAAGGAATATTTTGCTGCTATATATTTCTAAAATAATTGACATATCCTTAAGAAAGAGCATAAGTGAAAGACCATGTCTAAGTTCTCTTGTGGAGGGCGTTCAGACGTTCCAACAGATACAAATGAATTAACCTAAGGGCAGTGACTCTATCACCCCTTTTTGTATCAGAGGCATTTTTGGAAGGGAAGAAATGAACTATACGCGTTGCTTTGTTAGAGGAGTTCCCTTTTGTGTTGAGCACGTGCTATTAACTTTGACAGTCGCTTAAGCTCTTCTTGTGCTTCCATCTCCTTAAACTTGCATGCTTCCTGAACAGTGGAACATGAACAAAATGTTGTTACCATCCACTTAATGCTAGGGGGCAAGCAGTTCTCTTCATTAAAGTTATAACCAGTAAGTTAGTGCTAATGAGACCACTATAGTGACTGACCCTTCATAAATCTGACAGTTGAGGACTAAGAAGCAATAACTGGCACAGGAACATTTTATCAAAAGCAAGAGGCAGCATAATACTTGTTAACCATACCTATTCGAGTAGTTTGGGGTGATTCCTCTTTAAAAAATTAACCCCAGATTATTTTAGAAACTTTAAAGACCACACTTCTTCATATTATCGGTTGCCTCCCTGGCATAATGCGTGAAATATAAAACTGTTACAAGATTCGATCAAACACAACCTGGTATGAGGCACATTGACTATATTTGGTGCAGCTGAATGGTGATATTACTGGTCATGATTTTACGCAGTTAGAATTGGGAATGAGTTAGTTCTTAACCATAAATTCCCTGGCCAATTGTAACAATGAATTATCAGACAAAGGGATTGTGATACAAAAATCTATTCAAGCATCACCAGTAATGTTCAGTGGACATGCAATTGCAAGATGTAGTAAATCCAAACTCTGTATGGGTCCCACTAACCAGTTCTTTTTTGCAAGAGAGAAGCCTAGAGTGTTCATCCTTCAAATCCTTTGCCAATGCATTAGTTGATTTTTTCAGATCCTCCTTTTCAGAAAAAATGTTCATGAGCTTGTTTTCTGCATCCTAAAGGAAAGCAATATTAACATTGGGCTCAAAAAATAGCCAGAATAAAAAATTATGAAAATAACATACCTGCCGAAGATGATTTGCAGCCTCAAGTGCTTGTCTTAGAGATATTGTTTCAGCTTGAACTGACATAAGTTTAACTTTGATTTTCTCCCTCAGATTAATAGCTGTTAAGCTTCTCCTATGTTCATATGCTGGTTCTTGAGATTCCTGCAATGCTGCAGCTGATTCCTACAAAGTTGCATCCCATGATTAAACAATTAAAACCTATGTAATTTAGAACTCGTTTGCTAACACAATTTTTCCAATTAGATTTTAGTGAGGTTTTCTATCCATAACAGATATGAGAGTAGCTGAACTCCAATGAATACTGTACAACAAAGGTTTGAGATATAGATAAGAAATTTGCTTTCCCTAAGACATTGGTACAGCAGTTACATCTGTTTCAAAGGCATACTGACAGTTACAAAGGAATGTGCTAAAGCTTAATGCTAAGTGATGACAATGGTAAGAAGTTTCTTATTGACCAGTTTGTCATAGACTTTACCAATCAATGGATCAATAACTTTCTCCTAAACAACAATCATGCCATGATGCATAGTATATGCAAAGTGCATGTGTATCTTTAGGAACTTGCCATTCATTACAAGCTATAAGGAGAACCAACATGGAAGCCATATCTGAACTTATGGCTTCTATATGCTCATAAAACTTGCGGGCGTCTAGTTATTATATTTTGAAAGTAAAAGGTTCAGCTTCTTAGTTCTATAAATAGTAAGGAGAATGTTTAAAGATGAACATACTTTTCCAACACATCCATTTCCGTCGAGCACAATGGAGCTATGAGGCTCTTCTTCCGGGGCAGAACCACTTGCATTGTCTAACTGATCTCCGCATTTGCCTTTGCCACTTGAGTCCAGAGTCTCAATCTTACATGAACGGTTATTCTCAACAAGTTGTTCTTTTAGTTTTGTCAAATCTCCTTGCAAGTTAGTGACCTTAAATTAAAGCAAACAAGGCAAGGGCAATAAAATTCAGAACGAATAGTTTACTAAATATAACGTTTCCTCCCAAATTCAACTTTAAAACGTATTTAGGTAAAAGAATACCTGCATACAAATCTGCTCTAGAGATTGATCAGCATTTGCAGCTGTTTGTGTTGAAGAGTCTTTAGGTAGTGGAGCATCAACAGCCTAGTTAAGTTGAATTTTAGAATAATGATGGAAGCAAAAGGAAGTGAAGAGAAACTCAGCCTTACTGGAATCGTTGCTTCTCCTTCATAAAAACTTGAGCGTTCTTTCCTACCAGACATTCTAAATCTCTTCTTTGCATCGGCATTGGTCCGAAGTGTACAGTGATTATAATAATAGTCTGGACTCTCATCACCACTCAGAGGTGAACAAATGACTAACTTGTCAGGAATTACTTTATCTTGAAGCTTTGTGGTTCTCAAGTTCTTGACCAGATCCAATACACGGGATTCCAGAAGTTCTAATCTCACCTCATTTGCCTCGGCTGATGTACCCTGTGTCTTGCGTTTTCTATGAAACCCCTTAAGAGCATGATCAATATGTGGTGTTGAAAATCTCGTAAAACGACTTTCATCATGATAAGGAAATTGTCTATCTGGGAAGATAGAGTCGTCAAGAGGTTTCAACTGTTCTTTATCGGCAGGGGGACCTGGAGCATGTATACATACATGCTGAGGACCATCTGGCCTACATGGCCTGGAGTTTTTCCATGGTCCTTGTAACATTGTTGAACAGCCCGTTTCATGCCTCCATCCAGGATATGAAAGACAAGGAGAAACAACTGGTAGAGGCTGTGTTGAACTCCAATCAAGCATGGTGTTTGGTAAAGGGTGGTGGTTCTCTTGTGTACAATCCTGCTGGGTGAACCCTGCCTGAAAAGTTTTTTCATTTTCCTGAATTCGGTGATGCCTTGGAAGACCAACGAATTTTGAAGGCTCATACAGTTGAATGTCGGATGTGCGGACAGGATTCTTTGATGCTGACAAATGTAGTTTTTTATGTAAAAGGTCTTGCTCATCACGTTGATCAGAAATACTATTTGAGCGGATTTGCCTATTGTACAAGGCATCTGTGAGTTTCAGGGATAAAGACTCTCCATCCAGATACTTAAGTTGTGAAAGAGCAGCTGTGACTGTGGATTTGTAAATCTTTTCTTCACAAACTGGATTTGAATGCTTCCCTTGCGAAAGGATGAGCTCTTCTAAACAAACACAACCAGCAAGTACCCACAGTTCAGTTACTGAAGTTATCAAGTTGTCTCGCAAGTCCAGATGCTGCAAAGAATATCTGAGCATATTCAAAAACATATCTGAGAATGTGCTATATTTAATAAGTTTAACAGCTGAAATTGGTAAGAAAAGATATCAGATTATTGCTCATTCACAGTCCATGTTATGTAGATATACCAAGGACTAGCAGGCCTGTATGATAGGCTTGTTTCAAAATCTAAAAAACGATGTGAACTATGAGTAAATTTTGTTCTTGGATTGTTAAGGTGCATGGAAACAGCCAAGCAGGCCCTTTTATACTAACCTATACATTCTAATGCAAACTTTCCATGGCAGGTAATGGAGCCCTGTGGCAAGCAACATGTGGCTTGCTTAAAATATGAAGCATGCAAGGGAATGGAGAACTACCATTTCGATCACATATCAGAGCATCAGAAAAATGATATGGAGATCCTCCATAATCGTGAGATTGAAATGTACTAGATTCCTTGTTACATGAACATATTGTGATTTAAATAAGGAATTTAACTCTTAAAAATCATGAGCAGTGATGGCTTCTTAAGACAACTGCATTAAATATGATATTTTTGACCTCAAGGAGTACAGGAAGAAATAACAGCACATCTCAATACCTGTTCCCATGCAGTGCAGATAAACCACCAAGTGAAGCAATAAAATTGTGAGAGAGCACCAACTTGCTAAGTGAGAAAAGACCATAAAGTCCTGTAATTTCCTTGATGCGGTTGCTAGCCAAATTTAGAACACGTAACCTTGAAAGATGTGAGAGACCTTCCATTATAACAATGTTGTTGGACGAGATATTGAGTTCTTTGAGACATGGCACTGCCTCTAAGCCATTTATGCGCTCAATTTGGTTCCCATGTAAGCTCAAAAATTGCAAATTCACGAAACTAGATAATCCCACAATTGACTGTATGGACCGCAAGTTTGTGCCATAGACATATATTTCAGTAATTTCCCAGTCTGTAAAGAACATTTCAAAGTCAGTAATTACTGCTTATGAACACATTAGCGCATTCCTATAAAAGGAAGTTACTGGCTTAAATCCGGCTCTAAGAGTGAACATAATAATGTATTAGCTAAATTTTCATTTAAAATAAAGGTCCAGATTTAGAACTCGCATACTGAGGCCCATTATGGTTGATGAAATGTCAGCATTTCACTGAAACAGAGTTGCCGGGCATACCGACTGTAGATTGCAGCCGAACTTAGTCAATGAATTTCTCAGTTTTAGCTTATTTTATTGCCTGAAAGTCATAAATCGTGATTCAGGCCCTGTGAAATCTTTGAACGGCATAAACAGACAGAGCGGTTGAATCTAAAGTGTAAGAGTTCTTAAGGAAAAGTAGGCCGGGGGTGCAATGCACGCAAGATCATGAGATACGGAGTGAGAAATTTCTGTACGACATCCCAACCTCGAGATTGGAAACAAAATTTCGGCAATCGGGAAGCTCAAAATGAACAGCATTTTAAAAGGAGCACTAGGTATTACTAGCTCAGACGATTACATGTAGAACGAAAAAGAGGAACCTGATTTTCCAGGATTATGGCTACGAGGATCGTAAATTGGACCATCATCGATCTCCATTGCTTGTTTCTTTCCAAACTGTGCACATTATGATCGGCAGCTCCAAATTTCTGTTGTACAATTTCTATGGCAAACAGGCCCATACTCATTCTCATGCATAGAGTGGACAAAGCTCAAGGATCCAATGCTCTGTGCAGTTCCGTCGCTAGCTACATATTGTACTGTCGTTTGAAGAGTCCGCGTGAAGGAGAAGCTGTTGCAGAAATGGAAACAGCGAAGAGCTTGCAATGGATCCTTTGGCAACGAGGGTGGAACTGGAATGCGTAAAGATTTGCATTTCGAGGAATGCCAAATGTGCGATAGTTTTTCGAGTGGGTACTTATCAAGGACAGAACCAAACTGTCGAAACAGAAAATGGACGGCTCGGATGAGTTCGGGGCAACTGACAGTACGATCAAGCTCGTCGGACGGGATATGGTCAGTAAATAAGGAATGAATCTTTAGTACTGCATTAAACGTCGGGGGGAAGATAATAAGAGTTGCATCCCGATGTTGAGAAAGGTATGGACTTGTCGTTAGCTATATGTTGCGATTTGCATAAGAGAACCTCCCTGCCATGCATGTCAACTTGTTTTGCCTCCTTTTCTGGGTACGTGAAGTGATAGATGTGCAAAGTGGTCCTCCTTTTTTACACTTGTCACTAGCTTGTTCATCATCAAGTACAACTTGACCATCCTCTTTCAACTTCGATATGTTACGAAAATAATGAAGACATATCCTTGGAGTGCCTTCAAAGTAGTAGTGACCATCTTGCTACAACAATAATCATTAAATCATCATCGATATAGACAAGAGACATCTGTTATATAAGTATACACCTATGAAAACTTCTTCCTATATATTTGATGGGATCACTATGTTCTAAAACGAAAATTGTTTCCTCTTTTTTTTTCTTCGAATAGAGTCGGGACTAGGATTGGATGGTATGTTTAATTACCAGAATCTTGTATGCTATTTAGAATAGTTTGTTGATTCCTTTATGGCGAATGAGTATTGTATTATGTTTAGGCCTACTTAGAATAGTTTCATGGTTATGGTTTTTATTATGTTTCTTTTGTTTGTATCTAGGTACAAACAAAACGGATGTTTTTTTGTTTTTTGAAGGAATCAACAAATATCTAGCATAATAACAGGGGGTTCCTTTTGTGTTTTTGTACGCTTTTCAGTAAGGTTTTGACTATGATTTTGTGGTGTATTCGAATGGATGTACTAAATGG
>JAANSK020019356.1:0-18150 GCA_011763485.2 Isoetes engelmannii
ATATTTTACCAAAGGTAGTTTTATTACCTACAACTAGGCAAGCTGCCAGAATGTATATTGCAATGCTAAAGGTTTTGACGGACAGTAGTCATGTGATTGTATGAATGATGTTAATCCTTTCCCCACCTTTTTGTAATCAGACTTCATTATACAGACCAGCAAATTTAGTATACATGCCAACAAATTGAACAATAGGCAACGGGAAATAAATATTATTTGATTAATTGAAGACTATTCCCCTTTTGTCTTCACTTTACAAGTACTCTTGGATTCGTTGCAACTCAAAAACCTACTGCTACTTTTCGTGCCAAACAAATTGCAATTGGGATCACTACAACTTAATAACCTACATAAGAACCATTGAATAAAATGTTAACCCATTTCACAAAGGCTACTCAATGCCTATCTTCTACAAAGACATGTATGATACAATGGCATATGACCATTGAATAGCCAAACATAATTATAGAACACGAAGATGGGTCTTCAAAATTTTGGCTAAATGCCACTCTTGTTATATGCTTTATATGCCATTGTTATTTGGAGTCTTATGTCAATCCAGACAATGCTCCCCTACACCTAACTATTATCAAAGAAATTGCATACGTCGATTGATAAATTTGATTACAATACTTAATTGCCATATCACGATAATTTAATACACATAACACCATATTTTTTGCTATATGTATATTCTTTTTGAAGGATGGCAAACTTTTTCAAAAATCCAAGACAAAAGACAAATACAAATGCACAGGCGGGATTAAGGTCTCAGGGGATAATCATGATCCACTGAGTAGGACCACCGGCCTATGCACAAGATAGCACACTGAAATAAATCTCAAAGATCAACTGTCGCTTGGCAGGAGCAAGCGAAGAACAATGGTAAGCCTTAGAAATTCTAGCTTGTGCATCCTGGAGGACATCAACAGCGGGAGTGTCTAAGCCCTTAAAGCCACACAAATTTTTGCACTTCCAGATAAACCACAACAACCACTCTGACATTTTTTTGCTATATGTATGTTGAATGTATCCACAATTTCATTTTTTGCTATATGTATGTTGAATGTGTCCACAATTTCATCATTGCCTAGAATTAAATTGAATGGTTTGTACACGGAAACCAATTAACCTATGGGACCATGGATATGGGTTGATCCTAATTGTTAGTAATATATAGCGTGTGTTGGAGAGACCATGGATAATTCAATTTCGGAGTTCGTAGGACGCTTCCTTCTTAGGTAGCCCAGTATATTTTAAAAATTGATGGCGATATGATTACATCATGCGTACGTATGGTTTAAAGGTCTGGTAAAAGGGTCTTTTTCCATTTTGATGTATATACCACGTTCCACCTTACTCATAGATTCTTCCCCATGCATAATTCACATATATACATCCAACTTAAGAACAACTCTCACAAACTAAAGATGTAAAGGTCTATTGAGAAGATCAGGATGAGGCATTTTTGGAAATAATTGAGAACTCTTGTATCTTCTTATGGTTTTGCATTCACAAAACTTTAGATGCATCCTCACCGAAGACCTTATGAACATGCACATGTACATATGCAACTAAGACATGTACACACTACTAATCATGCATGCTTACAAAGGCACATGGCACCTGTGTCAAAGGTTTCATTGCATCGAAGGATAGAAATGCTTCTACATAGAGCCTGATATTTCGAGCACTGGACATTGGCGCCTCGGTCCATTTCAAGGTCTAGAAATAGTTTCATTAGATTGTGGTGTTTATATCAATTCAACAAAACTATCTTTGAAAGAGTGTGGTTAATAGTCGTAAGACAGCATCACCAATTCGAATCAATGGCTCTCATGTGCATTAGACTTTTACACTAGTCGTGATGTTATCCGTAGAAGAAATGAGGATACCACATTAGTCTGACATTAGGCCGCTTGTGAGGCTTGGCACATGTAGATTATGGTGGATCAGGCTGACAAGCCCTTCACATTTGAAGAGATTGACCAAATCATTCGTGCTGAAACACCAAACAAGGACGCATATCCTGAATTGTATGAGGTGGTTACCCATAATATGATACATGGCTATGTGGTACTAGATATCCGAATAGTCCGTGGATGCAGGATGGTAAGTGTACAAAGCATTATCCATGTGCATTTTAGATGAGACGACAGTTGTTTATGGATATCCGTTGTACCGGAGAAGGGATGATGGCCAGAAAGTAAAAAAATGGTGATGTAAATCATACGTGCTCTTGGATCATGGTATCATTTGGAATGAAAATACCATGCTCATGTGTATGGGGTAGCAAGTGTGAAAATTGAGGAGCTCATTGCAAAGGTCAAAGAAATATTTTGCACCGACGAAGTTTTCATGTTGGAGCACTTCATCCAAATAATTGATAACTTCCTATTTGCTAAAGCCTATCCAAAGAAATATGTTTTACATAGATGTGCCTTGAGAGAGAGAGAGAGAGAGAGAGAGAGAGAGAGAGAGAGAGAGAGAGAGAGAGAGAGAGAGAGAGAGGTAGTGCTTTGACTAACCTCCAATTGTTTGTCTCTTTTATCAAATAAGGAACGACAATGTGCACTGACGAATTGGCATTTTAATAGCCAAAAAACTCATCTGTGATGGAATATGTATGGAACGCATTTTAGGGTCTATAAATCGTTTCGACTTGAGGCAGTATCTAATTCTATTATACGACCCTACCCTCGGGATGAGTTGTCTCACGTGCTTGATAGTCGTGAGACATCGTGGGCAGTTCGAATTAATGACTTGGATGTGGACTTCACTTTTACACCAGCTAGGATCTTAGCTGTAGGAGAAGTGAAGATATCACATAAGCATCCAGAATCATGTACAACAAAGGGGTCCTTAAAGGGACAAGAACTTTGGCTAAACAGAGACCTTATGCATCAACAACATCAATTATTCAGTGACAAATTGAGCCAAGTGAAAGCATTGAAACAGGAAGGCAAACATGCATATATCCATGGAGGCAAAGTCCGGGTAAACAATGGAGGTAAAGTAGAAGTTGTGGCATAGGAGTACACCATCCTCAGGTGCATGGTTTGGAATGTAAATGGACTAATTGCACAAAAGCGAGAAACAAAATAGACTTGCTGATTTGTACTGAAACCTGGGAACATGAGACAACTCGGTTAGATACCTTTATACGAGGTTCGAACAAGGCTAGAGTAGGGAAAAATATTTCTATAGATGAATCTAATGGTTCATAGGATAACAAAGCGAGACCTATGTTTAAATGAACCACAGAAGCACGAACTATA
The DNA here is from genome assembly GCA_011763485.2 of Isoetes engelmannii. NCBI lineage: Eukaryota > Viridiplantae > Streptophyta > Lycopodiopsida > Isoetales > Isoetaceae > Isoetes > Isoetes engelmannii. The sequence goes on from JAANSK020019356.1 coordinate 3,279, forward strand.
AAAGGGCTTGTTATGACAAACAACCTTGCAGACATGCCAAAATTAGGAAATGATCTGCTAAAACAACTAGGTGCAAGCATAGTTAACGTCAAAGAGAATGAACGGGTTAGGAGAAACTAAAAAACACGAGATAAGAAATGACAGAGTGCTTAAAAACTTAAGACCACAAATCAAAGTCCAAGCCAAATGGAGGGACGAAAGGGAAGGGGAGGGAAGGAGGGAGGGAGGGAGGGAAGGAAGGGGAGCAACGATCTAAGAGGAAATGAACGAGGGATAGAGGCAGAGCAACGATTAACATGGAAATGTCTGACGAGTGGCTAGGAAAGATATGGTATAAATAGGCAAAGGAGAATGGTTTAGAAAGATGGAGTAATCTAGACCATTCTCATCTAGCCTCTAGAATACGTTTTAATTTCTTATCTCAAGACGGAATTAAAACCTCACGGCTTGTGCTAGTACGTATTAGTGTTCTAGACAATAGGCCATGTGCTAATACCAGGATAAACAATAATATTAATATCGATAAAATTTGAAGTTCAGGTGTCAAGTGTTCTGCCCTATCTAGCTATCAATGTCAGACACATGACATATAATTTTTTCAAGAATCTTGCATTCTAAAGAGCTTATTCAAGGAATGTTGCATTCTTTATTTTTTCAATTTAAGTCCAAAGTTTAGTTTTTATTCTTTGCATTCACATTACTCAAATAAACATGCACTCTTCCATTGAATCATTTACACTGTTACAAGATATCACTACACATTTTTAGAACAAACCATATAGATTCAAAGGAGTCACTTGCATTAAAAAATGTGATACAAAATCCAAGGTTGATATAATTTCGGAATCATGCGCACGGAGGCGAACTTGACAGGCTAGAATCTCTACCAGCCAGGATCTCAATTGACAAACATTTAGTGTATGCATGAGATCAGAAAACACACAATTCCTTAGCAATGTCGTCTCGAGTTCAAGACCGTCCAGAATCGCACTCGGTATTGTTGGGGGTCAAATCCCAACAGACGCAATGCAAGGTGGTTGGGGGCAGGGCCCAACCGAGCAATGCAGTGTGATATGTGGCCACATGTCCAGTTGGATGATGCCTAGTGTCGTGACGTTAAAACTGCTTTTTATCTATCTTTCTTAAATGAAACACAAGGGACGAAGACACAATTGTTGAATGTACCAACGGAATTGCCGACATTTACATTTAGTTATACTTTGAGACTATACTTGGGCAATCAATAATTGACATGCCTTGTGCTAGTACATGTTAGTGTTGCAAACAGTAGGCCATGTGCTAGTACCATAATAAAAAATAGTAGTAATAGTATAGAAACGAGAACAATAGGTCTAAAATTTGTAAACTACACTTACATTTGTATTTTCTTGGCTATTGACATAGGAAATAATCTACAGCATGGGCCCTACATTTCATCACATTATTGCACATTTTTTTATACACAGTTTCTAGAATGGTGCATGACTTTAGATCTAGACCTAAAAGTGTAGCATGACAATGGGGGCTGGATTTCCATGTTTTATGGGGTAGTCGCCATTGACTGGCAAAATAATGATTAGATTTCAGCACCAGATTGAACCTATAGAATCTGTTGCATCAGATCACACTCGATCTAATGCAATGAATTACACTCAACAGTATCACACTGGATCTAATGCAATGAATTACACTCAACGGTGCCGTTACGCAACCTGTGACCAAGTTACACAAAAGTGCAACGGTGTTACGCAACCTTGTGTAGATTCTTCGACTATCCCTTCAATAGGTTCTATTCAATGGTAGGCCTAATGGCCCATGCAATGAAGTGAAGAAGTTTGTTTATATTTCAAAAAAGTTGGTGCATCTTCAAGCTTCCCTTTTGACTAGGCAAATGTCAACTTAGGTTCACCCACATGTTACATTTTGACCAAGTACGCAAATATTTGTGAATACATCGTGGTTTCTTTTATGGCCGCCACGATCTATCCACCTCCGCAGTCTTACAATTCCATTCTTTGACTGCTACTCTTCCTCATAAATAAATCCCAGATGGATGATCGCTTGCTCGTTCAAGTCAAGGCGCTTTATTTTGAATTGGTTTCTGTATTTCGAAGCAAATTAAGCAGTGGGTTTTTTGTCAGTTTTGAAGCAAATCCGGAATTGGGTTTTCAGTATTGAAGCAAATTTGGAGTTTTGAATTGGTCGGAAGGAGTTGATATGGAAAAAAATATGCAGATCAAAATTCCCGTTATTCCAGCATATTTTTTGTGCCCAATTTCGTTGGATCTGATGAAAGATCCAGTGATTCTATCCTCTGGAGTGACATACGACAGAGAAAGCATTGAAAAATGGTTTAGTGATGGGAATTCAACATGCCCTGTCACAAGGCATGAAATGAAGATTAAGGATGAAGAACTCATTCCAAATCATGCATTGCGCAGAATGATTCAGGACTGGTGTGTTGCAAACAGAGCATTCGGAATACAAAGAATTCCCACTCCAAAGGCTCTCACACTGTCTGGGACCAAATCAATGCTGAGAAATCTGGTGAACCATGTTGGGAAGGCAGAAACTCTCAAGAATTTGAGATCTCTTGCAGCCCAAAATGACAGAAACAAGAAATTGATTGTGGAAGCAGGAGCAATTCCTATTCTGGTATCAATTCTGTCTTTGCAAAGATTTGAGACCCAAAACATGGACCCCCTTCTTGCTGTGGCATGTGAAGAAGCACTTGGGCTTTTATGCCTTCTTGATCTTCAAAAAGAAATGGTAGATATGTTTGGTTACAGGCAGTTTGTCACCATTTTTTCTCTTCTGTGCAGTGGAAGCTTTGAGACCAAGGTCAATGCATCTCTGTTTTTGGAGAAATTGCACCTAGATTTGAATTTCCAAAAGCTACCAGAGAAGCTAATGGATTCAGCATTGAACTGTTTGGTTAGCATATTGACATCTAATTCATCTGCTCTGCATTCGACACTCAAACTCTTATTTCAGTTTTCTGAAATAGGATCAAACAGGCAAAAGCTTGTGCATATGGGAGCAGTGGCTGCAATTTTAGAATTGCTTCCAGAGGCGGACAAAAAGTGCATTGATGCAGCATTGATCCTGCTTGAATGTTTATGTGCATGTTCAGAAGGCAGAGCAGCCATCAGAAATCATGCATTGGCCGTTCCTGTGCTGATTAAAAAGCTACTTAGGGGATCAGATTCAGGCACAGAGGCTGCTATTAACATCTTGCATATTGTATGCAAGCATTATAATGGGAGAGATCAGATCCTGGAGCTAGGTATTGAATCTAAAGTTCTGTGCATTCTTCAAATGGGTTTCTCCAGGAAAATTAAGGAGAAATCTGTGTCCCTGTTGAGGCTCTTAGATCCAAAATGGAACAATAATATGTCAAAATGGACGTTGAAAAATTCTTCATAAACGCACTGGTGGTCTAGTGGTAGAATAGTACCCTGCCACGGTACAGACCCGGGTTCGATTCCCGGCCAGTGCATATTTTTAGTGTTGCTGGCTATGTTTCTTGATCTTTATGTAGTAATTTCTTCATATTCTTAATACTTCTAATCGAAGTCCATCAATACACTCCAACGTAGTGTTGCTGGCTGCGCTTTTTTATCTTTATATGTAGTAATTTCTTCATATTCTTAATACTTCTAATTGAAGTCCATCAATACACTCCAACATAGTTCTATCAATATAGTCTAGCGTAATTCTAATGCTACACTTTAAATAGTTCTAGTTGAAGTCCATCAATACGCTCTAGCATAGTTCTATCAGTACACTCTAGCGTAATTCTAGTGAATCACTTCTTAGTTGTTCAATACCCTTATGCATCAATTTCTACACATTTTTAATACTTCTAATTGAAGTCCATCAATATGCTCTAGCATCGTTCTATCAATACACTCTAGGGTAATGCTAGTGGATCACTTCTCGATTAATCGACACCTTGATGCATCAATTTTTGCACATTTTAATAATTTTAATTGGTCCATTAATATGCTCTATTTATCTTTAACCGGCAGGCTTTCGGATCCAACCGATGCCCACCGTCGATTGCCGCCCTGTGATAGCGCATAACAGGCAGTTAACAACAACAGAAATCATAGCAGATCATCTTTTGTGTGCTCCAAAGTCACCCGAACCTGTGATAAACAGGCTGTTCAGCCTCGGATGCCAAACCTGTGATGAACAGGCTGAATTTGTGTGCTCTGGAGTGCCGAACCTCTGATAACCTCAGCTGTGGGATGATAATCGGAGCTGTGGGTGCAAGGGTGGGTGAGGCTTCTTGCCTGCCCGGTTAAAGGGGATAAACACCCCTGCTCACCCATTACCTCAGATAAAGGGGCTTGCCCCTCCGGGCTCGCCCATTTAGCTGAGGTAACGGGCTCTCAGGGGTGTTTATCCCCTTCATCAATACACTCTTGCGTAATTGTAATGCAATACTTCTAGCACATTTTGAATACTTCTAGTTAAAGAACATCAATATAGTGCATTATTATATCAATACGCTCTAGCATAATTCTAATGCGTCACTTTTAATGCTTCTAATTAATTAATGCTTCTAATTGATCGATCTACTATATCTTATTTATTGATAATATAAGAAATTTGTTGCGGCGGCTTGAACATTTCTCCTTTACCAACATCAACACAAAGTACAAAAAGATACACCACCGCCCAAAACAAAGTACTACTAGACTAGAACTCACCCATTGCATTGACATAGTCTTACGTGGCATTGAACTAATAGTCTAACTAGCATTGATATTGTTTTACGCGGCATATAACTAATAGTCTAACTAACTATCGTGAAATGAAATTTCTTGGATACATTTGATTTCATTGGTTTACAATGTCCTTTCAAGAATGTAACATATGAGAGTTGTCTAAGTTGTACCTTGCAAACAAATCCTTTTTAGATCTCCCATGAAAAGCATGCTTATCTCAATTTTGGAACTTTGTTGTTACGGTTGCTTCTACATGTCCTTTTTTTTAATGGATCTTAAAAAAACCTATTTTATCTAAGCATCAAAATCTATTCTACTTTCTGTTAAAATAGATAAGAATAGAATAGAATAGAATAGAATAGAATAGAATAGAGTTTTTTTATCGTCCACAGAGAACAATTGACCTATGGGATCCATACACAGAGAGCAGCAAGCATATTATCGTCAGGATTAAAAAAACCCTGCCCCAAAGGATTTTCAAGATGAAAACCTTGGCGGTAATAAGGATGATGGTAGTAAAGCACAATGGTAGTAAAGCACAATTCAACACTGCACTGAAAGACACCGCCGAGACCGTGTATCTATGACCTCTTGAATGTATGATCCTAAAAAGCCCATGGAGGCCGTATTCAATAGCATATGCAACAGCTGGCCTGACATAACAAGCTGAACATATTGTGCCCAGATATGATCAAATGTTGGGCAGACCTGAAGTGTATGTTATTCATCCTCAATGGCTCCCTGTAGGCAATATTGACATATCCTATCCTAGCGTGCCACCTGAGTCCATCTGCATGTCTCAATGCGCAGGCTATGTGCACCCGTGCGAATGGGAAGCTATCAATCTGCGCTTCTTCATAGGCAGATGGGTTGGCAAGTACTGCTATGGGCCTCCTGTGAGCACGGGATTTGATCTGTTGCCGGTAGTGTGCCATCTTCATATGTGTCAGAGCATTTGCATCCCAAAGTCTGCTAATGAAGCAAATAGGCTTCCACCATATCCAAAAAAGTAGCTACTCTTTATGTTTTCTTGTCATGCATGTAACAGAAAAATCTTAAGATTCCTATCTTTGGACAAATAATTTGTTAGATGGGAAAGTCTATGCCAACGGCCTAGAGAAGTCTACTTGAAACTTGACTTTAACTAAGAGTACCAAAGCCAACAAAAGAGGCAGCCAGGTTAGGTAATACTATCAGCTTTTCAGATTTATCTTCAACATCCCTCCTTTTCCTTCAAGTATGCTTATTAGCCCCTCCCAAGAAGGTATGTCCAACCTAACAAAATAAAAGCATAGTAGCTTTGGAGAAAACAAATGCCCAGTTGCATGAGAGCACTTCATTCTTTCATTGTGAGTATATTTCATAATGAATAGTAGAAGATAAAACAGGACACGTTTGCGATGAAACAATATGGTTACTGTGGAGAATTTCATAGCTCATGCTAAATTTCCATCCTACTTAATACACCTTGATAATTGTTTTTGGCCTTCCCATTACTCATACCGATCATTCATTATTGACATTTAAATTATAAAAGACCCTTTTAGAAATCCTGGTGTCGAAAAGTGCAGGCATTCTGTAACAATATCATATGAGAAACTTAATACAATTCGTTTCATAGTGAGGAAGGGTATTTTTAGCATGGTTTGGACTATGATTTGGGAATTGTATAGTATTGAAATTCATATATTTTCTGGAAAATGAGCAGCTTCTTTAGTTTTTACATGTTTTCTATTTTGGATTTGAGGTAATTTTTTTTTTTTTTTTTTTTTTTTTTTGCAATGGTCTGAAAAATAAAATGTCGTGGAGTTTTAGTCACGAGTCATCTGCCCTATCTTAATTCATGCCAATTCCAACTGGATGTATTCAGTCTCGTGTAGGCTTTCATAAGGTCCTCCTTTTGTTTTTCCTAGGCGGGAGTCTTGATGCCCTTTTCCTTTCTGCTGTTTAAGAGTGAGTGAAGGATTGAGGAGGAGAAAAATATGGGTGCTTGTGGGTTCAAATCTATATATGCAATGCACAGTGCTATAGATTTCAATTTGTTTCATTTCTTCTTGCAAATAATTTCTTCCTTCTTTCTTTGTTGCAGGGCATTACATTTTGAGATCTTAAATCCAACGGCTGCTTCTTCAAACCAGATGGATGGCTGGGTTTCTGGCTTATTTTCTTGTGGCAAAGTTAGCCAGAGCATAAACTCCAATTTATTTTGCATGAAACGTATGTACTCAGGGATGGGACATGGGGTAATTGATTTGGCGTTGGATTTAGCAGCCCATTGCACTCTGGATGACATTCGGCTCTATCAGACCCCAGATTTCACGTCCCCAGATTTTTGCGATGGCCTACAATGATCTTTTCTACACAACATAGCTACAACCTCTGGCCTGGCTTTCTGGCAAACGTGGCTTCTATTATGTGTGATGATTGTCTCCTTGCTTTATGGCAGAGGTTCATGCGTCTGTTTAATTTTTATTTTTTTTAGCACACCAGCCCTACTAGGCCTACAGCCTTTCTTGCGATCTAATCTATCCAGCTAGCACCTCCACGTCCGCCAAATCTGACGTAGCATTATATGAAACTATTGGACCTTCATTTTCCAAAGTCTAAAACCATGAAAAATAGATAAGTTTGGAAAAAGACACGGAGATGGCACCAGACGCTGTGTGGGCAGTGTTTCACAAAGCAAACCTGACATTCCTGATGGCTCCCTATCGAACCCTCTCTCGTAAGGTCTTGTATAAGCCTTAGTTAGCTTTTAAATTTTGTCTTTATTTTTTATTACTCCTTCCAGTCTTTTGAAGCTCCAGGTATGGGTAGGGCCTTCGTCGGATGGTAGATGAATCATGTTACAGCGGGATATGTGGAGTTGCAGCTCTGTGCGTCGTCGAAAATCCTGAACGCTCTGTGCCTGCTTGCCTTCATCGATTTCCAGCATAGCCGAGGGTTTATAGTTAGGGATAATCTGCGCAGGCAGGCCCTTACGCAGTCTAAGGGCGTGGCGAGCTTGGCAGGGCGAGCCATGCCCGAGCCCTGCGTAAGGGCCTACCTGTGCAGATTACCCAACATAATGTTTGGGGTAGAGGACATTTCATGCCAATCTTCTGGTACAGGCACACACTGGTTAGATTCTAGGAAATAATCTGAGTCTGAAATTGCCTGAAATGGCCTCTACCCGAACATTACGTACTTGGCATTTGCAATAGCCAGCGGAGGGCTCTTTGAGGAATCTAATAATACAGAGCCGCTGGCAGTTGTGGGGACCCCACAAAGCTGTGGGCTTCAAAAAGACCCTCGTAAAATATCTTGCCAAGTGTTAAAACTGGTAGATCTCCCAAAGATACGTGTTGGCGAGAAGTATAGTTCTGCCAATGATCTCTAATGGGAGAGTGAGGGTCATAAGCATGCTACACCCTACCTTAAAAAGTACTAATAAGGGACCATAAAACTACCTAAAAATATACCTAACACTGGGTACGTGTTTAACGTCTCAATAACTAGTAAGTGTTAAGTTTGATGCATTTCTTTTGGCCTCTAATAGTATTGTCTTTATCCTAACCTTGAAGATTAACATGCTTTTGACTTTTATTTTGAACTTTTGAATTGATTTTGATGAAAAGAACAAGGAAACAGTACCCAATCTAGAAGTACCTAGTGTAGATACTTTAGCAGGTTCCAAAAGTGGTAGGGTATAGCATGCTGATGCCCTGAGTCAGTACATCAATTATAAATGTTTGTACCCATTTGGCATTTTGATTTTCACTTTCAATTATGACAAAGAAAAATCCATCTGTTCAAAGTCTCAGACATAACATCCTCTCTCCAATCTGTTAAGAGTGCTACAAGTCTCAGACATGACATCCTCTCTCCAATCTTTTAAGAGTGCTGCAAGCATGTCAGTATCTACGGTCCAAATCAAGGCATAAGTTGTGAATATGCCCATCCAACAGTTCTTGTTATCCAGAGTCACCCCCCGTACGAATATGCACCTAAACCAAATGGGGTTTTAGGGGGGGTTTGAATTTAAAGTGTTGGATATAATGGTTTGTGTTGTGAAAAAAAAATCGACCTCTTCGGGGCCTTGGAAATGTTATTCCACAAGTTTGAAATAAAAAGAGCAATGATAACATTGAACAAAACAAAAATAAAAGGTAAATAATATGGGAAAATGATTCTCAATATATAAAAGATACAAATACAACATTCATAGACCTTGTCAAATATATATGTAGATTCCACCACTGGATGCATTTGTTGCATTTCCCTAGGTATTTGAACCCTAGATAAATCTTTTAGAATGTAGAGAAATTGGTTTGAAAAATAATTATAATAATAAACTAACCTGTAGTGCCCAACTGTCTACAGAAGCCGGAACTACCCAATCTGCAAGAGATGCCATTTTCACTGTATCAAGGCTAAAGTCAACATCACTCATGTCAATGTCAATAAGCAAATATAGCCTCGTGGCATCTATTCTATTGAAGAATATGCAATGGGTATACCATTATGAGATTACCTGTTGCGTGTTGCAGCCAGTTAAAAGAAACCGTGAAACGGAACGAAAGTATAGGGCGATTTAAAGCAGGACGTCCTCTAAAAGTTACGAAATATCCTTGAAAGCTATCTTACTATTAAATTTCAAGCAAAGTTTCATCTTCAAATTTGAAGCAGAGTTTGGTCTGAATCTTACTCTCAAATGATGTGGGCATTTAAGCTTTGCAATGGGACAGGTATTATCAAGTATTGAAGATATCCTTGAACCAGAACTTGCTGCCAATTTTTAGTCACTGCCCTACTTTGTAACAACATCTAATTTCATGTTGCCTTGAGCCTCATCGCAAGAGCAACATGTACTTCATTTTTCTTGAATGATTATTGATTCCACCAGCCTTTTGTGAGGCAAATTTGTGGCAGACAAGTACTTTTCTTCAATATATTGTTACAAGCCAAATGATAAGGAACATTGACTTACCAGCATTATAGATTCATAAATCACAGACCAAGTTACGGAAAGTCCGTAAAAAGTTGGAGACAATTATGGGCTTTCCTTTTAAATATTTGAAGTACCCAAATCTACCCAATCTTCATGTTATAAGAAACCCCATAAAATGTTGAAAGACCAAGCTTGTGAAAACTTAAAGCAAACATGTCCAAAACACGATGGTCCAATAAAAACAATGAACTTGAGCTTTTGCTGCTTATTTGAATCTTGATTTAAGCAAGGTCAGCGGAGACATACCTCCAGGAATACTTTAGCCTCCGCTGTTCTCCTAGATATTGCAAAAATACATGATTTACTACTAGCAAAATTGGTAATTGCATTTTCTGCTGGAATGACCTGCAATGGTCATATCTTCCAAATCTTATACTGCATCTGCAAAATATATCATAAGTACCTCTGTAGAGTTGGTGCTCCTACAGGTTTTGCTCAAAATGCACGATGTACCAAAACAGATTTGAAGAAAGTTTTCCTCAAAGCCAAAGATAGAAACCAAACTTTCTTACCTCTGCAAATCTCAAATCGGCTTCCAAAGCCTCGGGTTTGATTAATGCAGGTGGAAATCTCCGCACTTATAGTTCAGTTTAGGATCTCTGGCAGGCTTTGGCGTTCAGAAATTCGGCATCCTCTAGGCTTTGGGCATATGAGGAATCGTTTCTTTCCTTGCCCTAACCAATGCGAAGCAGAAATCAACTTCTTCAACTCCTCCAATCCAAGCCAGGGCTTTAACCCTAAAGTAGATACTCTCGACCCTTGCATGCACGTTTTATGTTTAGGGTAAACCATTGGGAAATGCCACTAAAATTCAACCAAAATCAAGACCTAGAGATGCACTCTAGAAATACTATTTAGTATGCCTCAACAATACAACAACGAAACCATAGAAAAATCATGTGAAAAAACGTATAAAAATTTAATTGTAACCCCGTAACGAGGTGCACCCTGGACTACCTCAGTCGTCGGATCCGTTGATCCTATGGCCTAGATCTTATGTTGGGGCCTCTGGATGCCTCTCGTTTCGATTATAGTGAATTATGATTGGGGGTGCCTATGATTTTGAAATAGGAAATACAGGTGTGCCTAAGGTTTTGAAATCTGAAATATGGGGTTTTGAAATCTGAAATACGGGGACTCGAACCTCTACCAAAATAATTCAATGTCCTAATAAGAATGCATTGACCAAGACAACCAGGGAGATAATGTGATTATTTTCTCTATTAAACCTATGTTTTTTTTTATAACAAAACACTTAATTGTTTTAGGAATATGGTCTATGGTTTTGACCATGGTCATTTATACATCGATATTAAATCCCCCTGGAACCCCTGTTGTTTTGCTACATATTTGTGCTAGATATTTTTCATGCTTGAAGCATGGAGGCTGAGGGGCTTTTATCCATTTATAGACAAACCATCTTCCTTTGAAGAATCTACGTTTTCTAGATCAATTTCTCCTAAATCTTTATGGTTTTCTTCGTTCACGACCACTAGCAGCCTTATGCAATCTCATTTATTATTTTCCATCAGCATGACAACATCCTCAAATCGCATATTAGCCAGGGATTAATTTTTCCTATGGAACCACATCCCATGGAAGTAGCTTGACAAAAATATTGCATGCCTCTACACGTGAACCACAGTGGGTCCATTTGAGATCATCGCCTAAGCCAGTCAATTTTATGAAGTGGGTCATTCAGGATTGACTTCCACATTATTGGGCTTGCCTATTCAGATTGAAAATATGAATTTGAGGATCAATGGCAATGGAAGAACGCGTGTTCCCGGCGTCTGCCCCTGCCTGTTGTTGCATTTCTTTGCAATATGTTCTTTTTGTTTGGATATTTTGGTTCTTCGCCTTCACCTGAGGTTTGTTTTCTTTCCTTTTGCACACACGATGACTCGTACTTGAGTAGTTTTCTTAGAATAGGGATTACCGTGGGTTAAAATTTGTTACAAGTTTTATGTAGTCATCTGGATCAACTGGAGCCTGATTCAGGGACCATTTAATTGCATGTTGCTTTTACCAGGAAAGGGTAGCTCTGTTTGGTCAAAATAATTAGCATGTTATTACTATGTATATGAGATGTATGTAATGATCAAATCCTACTTGGTGCAGCATCCTGAGCATACGAACTCTTGAAGAGGATTTTTTTCTAGTAGAGCAGGGTGCTTTGGGTGACGATAGCCTTACCACTCTCCTTTTAGGTGTGTACTATGTGTATGTTCTATCAACACATTCTTAATTTATAGGCATATAAGGCAGGGTTGGAATAAGTTTGCATGTTCATGTGAATTTGCCATCATAACATAGTTTCTCTTGTGCTATCCAACAAGATATTGGTGGGTTTTAGGCTTTAAATCACGGTACTGCAAGATTTGATGTTGTTTTTGCATCAACCCAATCCTTTCCCCTTAAAAATGATGCCTTTATTGGGATCCTTAGAAGCAGATTTGTAACATAATTTATTACATGTTGTCAATGGGCAGGGGTTTTAGGCATTAAATCATGGTGCCAAGGTTCCTGTTGCTCCTACATCTACAACTGTACCTCCTCTCACATTAATGCCTCTATTAGGTGAAATGGCAATTTCTTTGGCATTTAGTTTCCTCTTCGGCAAGTCATGTGCACTTGAAATGAATGCTTTCTAGAACAACATCATCAATCATTGTTTCTTGCATACTATGTCCATATTATATACATATTTTTCATTTTTGTTTTTTAGGTACTGAGCTGGCATCCAAGGGTAGTTCTTTTTCCAAAGTTTGCAAGTGAAGGACAAATTGAAAAGATTATTGCCATTGCCAAGACAAAATTGAGCCTTTCTTCGTGGGCTCTCTGAAAAGGAGAAATAAAGGCAAAAACTGAAGGATGTGCATGCAAATATTACAAAGGAGACCGCATTTCATACATGTGATCTCAATATGAAATCACCGGTGTATAATATACCAACAATGTCATGCAAACACAGTTTACTTCTGGTCCACTTCTATGCCATGCCATGCCATGCCATGTAAGCTTGGACAAGAAAAGGAACTTGTAGTACCTCCTCCTAAAGGACTGTGTACTCTAGAGGAGAATCATGCTTTTTAGCTCAAAGTCTGGAAGCATTCTTTCTGGATTCTTCAGATTCCTCTATCTGTTTGCTATTTTTGGCTTACCTTGGTTCAAGGTGCATCATCTGCACCATATTATTTATATTTTGATACATATAGAGGAGTGAGAGCAAATGATAACAACAAATAGCAACAATAAAAGGAATAGATTTATGTTGTAGCCAATTTCTCAAGCTCCGACGCATGTGGAACATTAAGAATAGAACCATTTCTATCTTTAACAATGTTGTATAAAGACATCTTCCTCTTTTGGTGTCACAATGCAATTTGTTTTAGAGCCTCCATCGAATCCTTTGTGTAATTCCTAGAATTCTTCGGAACACCTTGGTTTTTATATACTTATAGTTCATGGCTTACTGTGACGTTCCACTAGAATATATGGTATAAATACGTATATTCTATGACCATGTCACCATATAAACTGTCTTACACGACTTGTATACATGGTATCAGGTTATACCCAGAAGGTGCGTGGCTAAGTTCTTTAAATAACGTATTCCACCGTAGGTATGAATACCATTTGCCACATGGACATCCACCTTTAGATGTATTTGCCACGTGGCAACATCCTTTAGAGCCAATATGCTGACATTAGCCCTAACCTATTGATGGCCAAACCCTAACCCTAGTGCACTTTTCGCTCGACCCTCTGCCGAATTTTAAATCGTCGCGACTCTGAAATCGTCTTCGACAGGAGCGTGTTCTAAAGCAGCTTAAGGAGCATGAGTGTAACATCTTTAGGAGCGCTTACGCCAGAGGTCCTGAGGGAGATGGAGATGCCAGGAGCGGGAGGGAGTTTGTCTGGAACAGGTATTTCGATTAGATAGCTATCTAACTCACCTAGAATATAGCATTCTAGTTGAATTAGCATGTTGTATTTCCAGTCCTAGAGCCTTAGATTCGATCACGAACCCTAACCAATGAACCCCAACTGTTAGTTAGATTGTATGATTAGGATTAGATTACTCTTGTTTATCAAGGTATGTGATGGATGATGGTTGATCTCTTGTTTGAACCTCTTGTGTATTGGGAAGGGGGGTAGAGACCTAGAAGCCTAGGGTAGATTATGCTTCTAGCTTAGCTCCTATAATTTTCATTATATTTTGGCCTGTGCATAGAGCCACCTGGCTGGGGGAACTATGGGGCGACTGAGCACCAGATAACGGGGTACGATGACGAATGGAGGGCACGACCCTGCTAGGCATGGCTATAGGGGTCTTCATAGGAGAATAGGTCTATACTCAGTCACTTCGTGAGGGCCGAGTATAGGTTCGACACTCTCCGAGTTAGGTGTCGCTCTGACTCGCCTAGCTAGGCACCGCCCTGACTAAGTATAAGGGGAGTAAGTCGAGTGAGGATGTGCGCCGCCACGATCCTTTAGTCGCCCAGGATTCATCGTACCACGAGAGGGGACTTTTCTCCTCTTGCCTCATCGGACCAGGGAGATGCAACCTGGAGTAGTCTCCTTGGGTGATACCGAGAGACTATGTATCCGAAAGGCTACAGTCACCACGAAGCTTGTTCGAACGTATCTGCATCGTACGCACAGGAGGGGCGGATGGAGTGGTCAACCATAGCCATTGTGTATATGTCAACCCAAGTGACTGTTATAACTCGGTCTGATCTATCTTGGGGCCTTACCGTCAGTCAAACTCCCTTACGAATCTGAAACATGGTAGGAGCCTCGTCATGTGTAGTATCTGTTAGATGCATGTTTAGGGATTACGATTTTTGGATGGATCTTACTATCCTTTGTGGTAGTTCTATTATTTTATATGTTACGTGCTTACGTATGTTTTATGCTTTCGTTGTTATAGGAGCCCACCGAGGAAGGGCGAACGACACCTTCGTTCCTCAGCTCGAGGTCCTGACCATCCTGGATTCGAGTAAAATGGAGGGGGGGGGGCATTCGATGGCGTGGCCAACTGATGGGGGATTCTCGGCGGGGTGTACGGTGGAGCACCGTATACGAAGCCGGTAGCATCACAATGGTATCAGAACATGATCTTGGTTGATCAAGATTAAGC
>JAANSK020019467.1:0-18148 GCA_011763485.2 Isoetes engelmannii
TCTGGAAGAGCTGCCTGCAAGTCAACAGAGTGATGATCCTCCACAAATTTCAGAGCCTCTTGAACACGGGCAGTCCTACACTCCGGAGCCTTGCGCTTGATCCAATCCGAAAACCCCGGCCGGGTGAGGCGAGCAACAGTGTCATTGCTCCGCCAGGCCGGGCGTGCGGGATTTGGGGCTGCTGTCCTGGTACCCTAAGAGGTATCCAATGGCACCCCAGGAGGCACATCATCGACCTGCACACTAGGCCGCACCCTAGAAGAGGGCGCATCACCAGCAATTGATCCCTTCCCAACCACAGGGGAAGAGAGCATCACAGACCCAGTTTCCAAAGGGGGCATGCTTGATGGAATCAAGACCGGAGTCTCCAAAATACAATCTAGTGGGGTCTCAGAATTAAATTGAGAGGAAGAGCAATCTACATACCTCTCAACCGAAGGGGATTCCAAGAGCGCCCTCATCTCCGCCACCAATTGCCTGCCACTTCCTACAGTCCGCGCCTCTTCCTGCACTCCAAGACCCGCACCCTTCCCCTTTTTGGAAGGGCTCTTTCTCCTCGCCATCTCCCTTGGCTTCAGCCCCAAGCCATGAGGCTCAATTGATCCACCATCAGCCTGTCTGGCAGGAGCCATGACATTCAAACCAGTCCGGAGATTAGCTGTTTGAAGCAGCAAACCAAGTGCAAAACAGCTGATGCTATACACCTGCGGAAAGAACTCGGAGCAAGCTTTCCAACGAGCCCAAGCACACAAAAATCTGACACCAGATAAGAGAGATATCACCTGTCAAAGTTTCGCCATCAGAACCCTAGCTCCAGGCGCCATCACCAGCGCCCTCTTCATAAGAAATCTTCATTTCTGGTCTATTAACTTTTTGTTCAACTCAGGTATATATTGAGTGTATTCTATTTTCTTTCTTATTTACGCCTTTGAAAGTTGACTATCATGTACTTATAGGCATTAGGCATGAAGCTCCACGTTAATGAATACCACGAACTTACTTTATAGTTTTAATGCCACAAAGTCTCCAAACTTAGTTGTTATGTTGAACTAAGATTGGGAAACTGTTCCTTCTGGCCGATCTGGCATCCCTCAGAACCATCCAACACATTCCACCACAAAGCTTGTGTTTCTGACCACACGATCTAACATATTTGCTCAATTTGTGTATATCTGTCTTTATTGGAACACTGCATGTTATTTAGCTCCTTCATTTCAAGCTTAATTGCAAATGCATTGTGACACTCTAGCAAGATTCTTTCACATGAGAGAACCATCTCACGTTGTCTATCCATATAGAACCTTTTATTCTACTAACATGATGATTGTTTATCTAATGAGGTCCATAATTTCTTCTATGAGAAGAAGAATGAGTGATCATTCCATTGCAATATGAAAAAAAAAAATTCTTGATTTCTTAACCTTAGGAAGCTTTCAAGATGGATTCTATAATCGCTCAAACTTGCAAAAAGTGCCCATAAAAAGTCCTATTTGCTTGGTTTTCTTTGAATCTGATGCTTAACACATTGTTTAGTAATTATGTGCTTCCATCGTGTACATCTTAGATGCAAAGGTTCAAAACCTAATCATGTCAAAGACCTAGAAATGCCTAGCACATAATTGTAAAATTGTGACATTATGTAGATGGAAACGGAAGGAATGCACCTAATATATTGTGAACCTTGCTATTTGTCATTTCCTACATAACTTTGTCATCTCTGACATAACAAGTATATGGAAAGAGCAAAAAGAATATAAAAAAGTGCAATGCTAGAGTTATGTACCATCAGTCAACTACATACACACATGCAATCAACTATATACACACTTGCAACGGGATCTTATGCACCTTCATTCACTACATACACACATGCAATGGGATGTTACCCGTCACTTATATTGAAACTTGAGGATAACTATCTCACAAAATTTCTTGCCATATTTGTTGGCCCAAGGTGAAAGATTTACGCCATGATGAAGAAAAAGACCTTGTATCCTACAGCACGTGTAGAGTGAAAACATTGCTCACTCAAATAAAAATCGAAATGACCTATTTGTTGTGATTCCACCACATTGGTGCATGGGTTGGTAATGTACATCTTACAACTACAATAGTAATGTACATCCTACAACTACAATATCTTCCTTTGGCCTCAAGCTTGTGCCCTTTCACCAAAATTCACTATATACATCACTCATTATCCCTCTCTCAACCATTGATGATTTTATCATCCATACAACTTTAAATTTTTCCCAAAAGATAGCCATTGTTATTTCAATATATAAGCTCATAAATATCATTGATGCCATCTATAAATGCATAAATTTTAAAACAACACAATTGATTGTCATACTGGGGCAACTTCCCGCATATAGCACTAACATCTTTGCTATATTTATTGGAACTACATCTACGACCTCGTCAGTCCTTCCAATGAAATCGTACTTTATGCACGGCAATGCCGGGCACTGTTACTAGTTTTCAATAATGTGGACTTTTTAACACATGTACGTAATTAGCAACAGATAAAATACCAAAATATGTATTCACATGTTCAAACCTTTGGTTAACACGCATGTATTAGGATTTGTATTTTTCAGTAAATATAGCATGCAAAGTTGAAATATAAATCGTAGAACACATCTATACAACCTGTTTTGCTTAAAAGCATATAAGAAAGATGTATGCCACATGCACAAGATGGAGTATAGCTCTGGTTGAAGACTCCAGGCCGCCATTTGCCAAGTCTTTTTACGCCACTTCCACATTCCAGCACATCCAACAAAGAAAAATAAAAGAGCGAGGTCCGGTACCTGCAGCCACATCAAATCATTAGAAATAGGCTCGGTAATGCACAAGGGCCAAAAGGTACAAATGGAGCCCCACGGTTTATAGTCGATCAGCCTTTGTAACCTTTTGTCGTGTTAGCTAGAAAACATGAAACATGGAAGGAAATACAAATGTGTTCCAATGAATTAGTCATATACGTGTAAAGATCAACTATTAAAGAAATATAAGTGGATGAGCATCCAACCACGGTTCAGAAAGTTATCACCATTTTAAGAGTGGGAACCAGCTATCCATGATAAATGTATTCTTAAGGAATAAATCCCCCGCTTATTCGAGAATGTAGAACAAATATAACTTAATGCTCAGTTTTACCTTTACCTGATCATTTGATGAAGCATGATATCATCCTATTGCAGAGTTTTAGGGAAATCCAGCCACATTTTACTTGTATACTGATGATAGCCTGGCTCCACGGTTATATTTTGTATTTCCTGACATTCCTTTAGCATTGTTGGAAGCTCTCTTCTAGCCATTGCCAATTTTGGAATCACCATTTTTGGAATCACCCTTGTCGCTCTAATATTTTTCCCTCAGGTGTTAGACGACTAAGGAGCTCAATAGGCAAAATTCTTCATTCTATCTATCCTCATAAAAAACGAGATAGCAAGTATATATGCATTTAAATTGCAGGATTGAGAAATATATCAGTCGGGTTTTGGCCAGAGTACTATATGCCTTTGAGCATAAGCATGCTACAGGTGTCTACTTTTGGAACTTGCTAAAGAACCCTACACTAGGTACTTCAGGATTGGGTACTGTTTCTTTGTTCTTTTCATCAACTAATTGAAAAGTTTAAGTAGAAGTCTAAATCATGTTACTGTTCAAGGTTATAATAAGGACAACATTAGGTTAAAATGAATGCCTCCAATTTAACACATTAGTTATTGAGAAATTAAACAAGTATCAAATACCTAGTATTGGGTACTTTTTTAGGTAGTTTTATGGTCCCTAAATAGTACTTTTTAAGGTACACTGTAGCATGCTTATGCCCCTTTATCTTTAAGCAACTCATATGGAGCTAGGGCAAAAATAGAATTTGATAAAGTGCTCTACTTATAGAGCTAAATATAGTTGCATGTTTACCTTTTTAGAAGAGCTAATAGACCGGGAAATTATTCTTCATAAAGAGTTGCCCTAGTTTGGCTGGTCTGCTAAATATGGCTACAGGCTTAGCGCTATCAAGTATTAGAATTGTCATGATCAAAGAAATTTTGTTTTGTGTGCTGCCACTGCCATATCTCTGTGCCAGAATGTACACCGCACCACGGTATGTGAAGCTCGACTCTGATCGAAAATGGAGTCAATAGGTTTGGCCAAGGTATTGCACCTCTGTTTGGGATAGTGTTACCCTGGATTGTGTGATCATAGTCTCCGGGATCACCAAATGGGATCCCCTCCTTTGGGATCCCGACGCAAGATCCCCTCCTCCTAGATCCCGCCTTTAATTGCGCAATTAATGGCTTACTGCTCTGTTTTGCCTCCATTTTTTGGTGGATTCGAGATCTATATTGGCAGCGGCGCTCCCCCTGCTTCCTCCATTAGCTCTAACTGTGCCTCTGATCCAGGGCATTCCAACCACCCTCGAACAGACCCAACCGATTTCGTGGAGAATCGAGGGAGAAAACCCCATCGAAAAAAACCTCTGATTTGCCCTCTAACGGTTTCTTTTTTTTTGCACAATAACTGCGCAGTAAGTGGGATCCCGTCCTCCAGGATCACATGCTTCATGGGATTGTGACCTCCAAGATCCCTGTGGAAAATAGCTCTCAGATGCCCCAATCTAGGGTAAATATAGGGTAAAAGTATCAGACGCATTGCACCTTTTGTAAAAGCGTCCAAGCCCTTCAAAAATAAGTGCTTGTTGCCCTAGTGAGATAGGTTTTATAGGGTTGCTTACATGTGATGCATGAGCATTTTCCTTAAGCCAAATACGTTAGCAAACGTTGCATGCAAGCCCATTTGCATGTAACTGCCAAATGTCAAAGCAATCGTTGCATGTGCCTTAGAAATAAAATACAAGCACATATAAAAAAACACGTAAACTTTCAATCGGTATGTCACCACTTTGGCCATATAACATCTTTCGTTTAGTGTACACTTATGTTGTCCAATGGATATAACGCAACTTCACAACATACCATCTTTCTGTATGCTTGTATATTGACATTCAATTTTTGCCAATCCAAAGGTCTTTATCACCTGTACATAATCAGTTTAAACTTGCAATTGCTGGTGGAATCACCCATGTATTGTCTAACAAAAAAGGAAAAAAAAAAATTGGAAAAAAAATTCTCAGGATTCCTTTTTTTAGGAAAAATATCCCCCCCCTTTTTTTTTCGCTCTGAGCTGTGTTTCTCGACTCGTGAATCGAGAAATGCAGCTCAAAGCGTAAAAAAACCTTTCTCGACTCACAAAACGCGAAAGACAGCTCAGGGTGGAAAAAATGTAACTCTGAGGGCCTTTCTGACTCGAGAGTCGAGAAAGGCAGCTCATAGTGGAAAAACGCAGGTCTGAGATCCTTTCTCAACTCGCGAATCGAGAAAGGCAGCTCAGGGTGGAAAAATGCAGCTCTAAGGGCCTAGCTCGACTCCATATCTAAGGTGCCCTATCTATTTGAACACTCATTTATTGATTTGAACAGTGGGGGGGACCATTGGGCTCATATATGGCTCTACGAAGAGTGATGCCTAATGCACATGTAAATAGCAACCTATGCACATGTAATACACATTATAACGACTTACTAATAGCTTACTTAATTAACTTAAAAGAACTTACCCTTACAACTTAAAATAACATCAACTTATTATAAACATTAATAACAATTTCAAGACCCTAGACTTCCAAGACTTAACCCTATAAACATTAATAACAATTTCAAGACCCTATACTTTCAAGACCTGTATGACCCTAGCTTCCCTATACTTGACCCTATGCTTCAAAGACTTATTTAACTTTATACATGACCCTATACGACCCTTGCGACTTATAATAATATCAACTTATTATAAACATTAATAACAATTTCAAGACCTAGACTTCCAAGACCCTTTTAACCCTATACGACCCTAGCTTCCCTATGCTTGACCCTACGCTTCGAAGACTTAATTTAACCCTATACATGATCCTATACGACCCTACAAGCTATGTAATGCACCATGTAAACATAAATATGTCTATTAACTTATACAAACCTACCCTTACAACTTATGATATATATAACCATCTTTTCCAATCATTAGCACACTAGTCCCAGCAATGTGAGGTCTCGAGTTCGAGGTTGCCCAAAGCCGTATTCTAAACTGTTTTGGACTTCAAAACCCACAGACGCAATGTAAAGTGGTTGGGGGTAGAGCCCAACCAAGCAATGTAGTGTGATGTGTAGTCACATGTCCAGTTTGATGCTATGTGAGGTCTCGAGTTCGAGGCTGCCCAAAGCCGTATTCTAAACTGTTTTGGGCTTCAAAACCCACAGACGCAATGTAAAGTGGTTGGGGGTAGGGCCCAACCGAGCAATGTAGTGTGGTGTGTAGTCACATGTCCAGTTTGATGCTGCCTAAGGGCATGACGTTAAGAACTCTTCTTCTTCGTCTTTAACCCGCTTTTTATTCCGGCCCATGTTTGAATTTTGAAATGGTATACACCTGTAGTGTGTGGTCACATGTCAAGTTTGATGCTGCCTAAAGGCATAGACGTTAAAAACTCTTCTTCTTCTTCTTTAGTCGGCTTTTTATTCTAGCCCATGTTTGAGTTTTGAAATGGTATACACCTGTAGTGTGTAGTCACATGTCCAGTTGATGCTCCCTAATGGCGTGACATTAATAACTCTTACGCTTCTTCTTTAGCCAGCTTTTTATTCCGGCCCATGTTTGAATTTTGAAATGGTATACACCTTTGATCATAGATTCCGTTGTATCACTTGCTTTCGATCCAGCTATGACGTCGATTTTTTCTTGCTTCGATTCTTCAAAGTCGAAGCTCTGTAGATCCAAAGCTTTGTGGATCTAATCTCTTGCAGCGGACTTCGACCCGAAGATTTCACTACTAACAAAATGGAAATAAACCACATGCCCTTCGAAATCATCCTCCACATCTGTAAGCTGCTTTGATATCCGCTGTAGAAATCGGATATGGATTCTTCAAGCTCCAGTATGGCTGTTGAAGATGTGGTCAAGAAATTCCTTATATTCCAGAAATAGAAGATCCAGCCCAGCATCTCAAGCGCTTTGGTCTGTGCCGCACAAAGCCAGGCATGAATTGAGAGGCATGTCTATTCCGGAGAAAGTCAAGTAAGCACGAGGAAGGAATTCGCAAGAAGCAAGAAATGGTTTAGAAGCAGGCAAAAGGGATTAGAAAAAAAATCAAAATGGATCTTGAAGAGTAAAAAAGGACAGTAGAAAATGCCTATGGTCGTCAAATACATCCAATAGTGGATCTAGCCAACAAAGTCCACTGAGCCATGCGAAGCTCTGGCATTTGGGGAGGGGATGCAGAAGCGGGATGCAGTAGATGCCCGAATGTTGCCCCCAAAGGGCAACATACTAACCTTTGGTCTACACTTGAACTAGGTCAAATCATTTTTTAAAACTTGCTTGAAGTTTGGAAGACCTTAGTCAACATTGATATGAGGTTCAACAGGAGTTCATCTTCAAAGACAACACAAGGCACTCAAGGTCAAATCCCATTGAAGGTACTTTATTTGAGGTTAAAATGTCTATTCAAGGTTATGCTTTAGAAGACTCTGGGTTATGAAGTTTGGAAGATGCCTATTTGAAGTTTGAAAGATAGAGTTTGGCAGACCCCTTGTTATATGGTTTCAGACCCAGCCACTTTCCCTTAACCCACACCTACAATCCTTTTCTCTTCTCTCCATTATCTCCATTTGCATATGACTTGTATTTCCAGATCCTAAGCACCTACTTCATTTGGTACCAAGGCCTTGAAAAATCCTTAAGCCCATATTATATTTTATAAGGGAGACATTTGGAACCATTGAAATTCAGCTTTTATACCATGTAAAAAGGAAAATATTGCAATTATACGCGCGAAAAGTACCTAAACCGTATCGCAGGAGTTCTTCTAAATCCTAAAATTATGGAAGATCGCTTAAATCATGCCGAGAACCATGCCTTAACCTATGTGACCCACCTATTAGGAAGTCTCGCCAGATTGCAAATTTCTGTTCCGCCAATCCCGGAAACACCTGAAATCTCTGGAACAACTTGTACCTCAGCCGGGGGATCAAGGAGGCCGAAGGCTGCTGGATCCCCTGAAACACCCACAATCGCCTCCGTTTCCAGATCAACCAGACTAACCAAGCCACACACAAGTGCAAGGCTTGCTTTTGCGGAAGAGACCAAGTACCCGGATACAAATGCAGGAGCAACTGCTGGCTAGTTAGCCGAACCTGGAGCCGAGCCTGAACCCAGTCCCAAGCTGCCTGAAGATGAGGACAGAGGACCAAACAATGCTCCACCGTCTCTGGATGAAGCCCACAACAAGGGCACAGAGGACTTACCCCTGGCCTGAACTTGTTCACCCGGGTATTCACCCGGATAAAACGGTGTACCACCTGCCATAGGAGCACCCTGACCTTCGGGGGAGGAAGGATACTCCACGTCCAGACCCAGACGGAACGCCAGCGAGAGCCCGGAAGCTGCATAGACCACTTATCAGATGGAGGCAAAGTGTCATGGATGACTAACGTGCGGTAGGCGGACCGCACAAAGCACGCAACATCAACATCAGAATGAACCTTCCAAGCCCGCACCACAACATCCCGCTGAAGCAGTACATGTATATGCAGTGGAATACAGCGGGCCACCTGTCCCCAAATAGTTCAGTCACTGGCTCTCAGACCAAACCGTGCTCGGAAGGACTCCCATGATGCAATCTGGCCATCCAAATACCAGTCCTCTAGAGTAAGCACCCCCATTCTCCTCCAGCGAGCCTGCGTCCGCGCATGCAGAGTGGCAGCCAGAGGCAACTGCTCTGGAGGCAAAGGAACCCACAAGAAGGGCGAAGAATGGTGATACACCGCGGCCGGATCCAGCTGGAACAACACCCGCACATTCTCCCACGCCCGCAACACCCCGATAAGGAAGAGGAATGCATGCGGAAAAGGCTTGAGCCCATACAACAATGCCCACGGCAACTCCACATGTACATTAGGCTTCCCAAATGCCACACAGTGACGAAGGGACTGTAACAACAATGCCGCCCCAGGTGAGGACGCTCCCTCCTGCAAAATACTCTAGACGAACTTGGAGACCAACACCTTACTGTGCAAAGCCAAATCCAAGATGGCCAAACCTCCATCCTCCCGGGGGCGGAGACACTTCCACCACACCACCTTAACCACTGCCCCCTCATCATCCCCACCCCATACTAAATTCCGGACCATCCTGTCCAATGCCTGCATCTTCCCCTCAGGGGCTAACATAGCGGATGCCGTGTATACATGTGTACTACAGAGTACCGACTTGGCTACCGTGATTCTCCCTGCCATGGATAGCTTACTGCCCCTCCACCAATTGAGATGCTTTTGCAGCCCCTTCAGAATCTCATCCCACACCCGCCCTATGGAGATATCCCCTCCAAAGGGAATACCCAGCAACTTCATACACGCAGTGCCTGGGAGCACCTTCCATGGAAAGAGAGCCAAGCAAGGGGGAGGCAGAGACAACAACGCCCATAATGCAACACACTTACCCCAATTCAAGAGAATGCCCGAGGCCAGAGAAAAGGTGTCGAGCAGACCCTTCACATTCCGCAAGTTTCCTTCCTCTGCTACCAGAAAGAGGAAAGTGTCATCAGCAAACTGATTAATGATCTGCTGACTCCCATCCTGCATTTGGAGCCCATCCACGACTCCATCTTCTACAGCGGCCAGAAGCAGCTGGGACAAGGCCTCTGCTACTATCTTAAACAGGAACGGTGCTAGGGGGCACCCCTGACGCACCCCTCTGCCCAAAGAGAAGAAGGCTTCTTTTTTAACACAAAATATTCTACAGAGAATTCCCTTTTGTCCCAAAGTGTTTTATGACAAGTTGCCATCACCGCTTGCAACATTTGAAATCTATGTGCTTTGGAAAAACCAGAAAATACTACTCCAAACTCGAGTTACAAATTTGAGTATTTTGTTTTTGCTATTCTTGACTGCACTTTTGCAAAATCTAGTACTGATCCTATTGCTTGAACTCTAAATCTACTTTTGTTTGCTTCCCCACACTATTGCAAAAATCCGTGACACCTTGGCTCGTGCACGGGCCCATGACATAAATCATGGTTCGTGTCGTGCAAGAAGTCGTAGAAATATCGTGGGTTTTTCCGTGCAAAACGCCGTAGCAAAAATTTGTGGCCGCAAATCCCATATAAAAAGCCTTGGCCAAAAATCCGTGCTAATTCATGTGAAAAAATTCGTGGCCAGACCCTTGCAAAAAGTCGTGGTTCCAGGTTCGTGTCCCCGGCATAAATCGTGGTTCATGTCGTGAAAGAAGTCGTGTGACATATCGTGAGTGTCTTCATGCAAAATGTCGTGACGAAAATTCGTGGCCATAATCGTGGTTGCAGGTCCATGCAAAAAGTGGTGGCCTTTGTCGTGCTGAAGGATCCGTGGGGCCAAAACCCGTGCCAAAATTCGTGGAACATTGACTTTCACTGACCAGCTTTGACCCCACTTTGAGCTCGAATATCTCCCAGATCTGAGCTCTGATTTAGTCAGGAATTGTTTCATTGGATTCCCACAAATGTTTTGTGCAAACCTAAGCAATCTGACCTTGAAAATCAATCCATTCCTAACTGCTACATTGACTTGAGTGAAGGTCCCATTTTCCATAAATGAAAAAGGTATGATAGTTTGATTCTCAGAGCAATTTTCTTGAAATTTTCTTGCATAGACTGATCACCTTAAGTGATCCGGAGGTTCTAACCCCAATTTGAGCATAGTCTCAAGTTGGCTTCTTGTGGTTGACCTTTAAAGCCAGGTTGAGAGTCAACACCGCATTTGGAACTGAGCCTCTCAAAAACCTTCACCTCTCAAAATCGATGCAACTTTAGACAGATATGATCACACTTTTCAAGGTGAGCTTGGCTGCATGGTCTTCAAATAGGTGATGTGAAAAGAAGAGATAGGCAAAATTGGGAGGCTGCTTAGAGGATTGTTTCTCAAAGAGTTCAAGTTTGCTTGAAGAGGCTACGTGTAACAGACCCATGGGAGGCCGCTCGAGTAGATCTTAGTGTGGCGTTTTCTGATACCACCATAAGAGGGTGGGATGGACTTCCCATAAACATTCCGATGTTTTGGCCAGTTGGTTAGGCTGGGGTGGTTAAGGAACGTTACAGTTGGTATTAGAGCATGGCTCGAGTTTGAGTCTCCATGGGGACATGCGACTTGGATACCATTGAACGATATGGTCTTGGCTTGGTCTTGGACACCATTGGATGGTGTGGTCTGTGATCTTGTGATGCTCGAGGACAAGCATAGTTCTAGTGGGAGAGATTGTAACGGATCCATGGGAGATCGCTCGAGTAGATCTTGGCGTGGCATTTCCTGATACCACCATAAGAGGGTGGGATGGATTTCCCATAAACATTCAGATGTTTTGACCAGTTGATTAAGCCAGGGTGGTTAAGGAGCGTTACACTACGTGATCCAATCCAATGCGTACGTTGGGGACCGAAACTTATCTATACATGGTTTCCCTCTACATTGACATATTTCTCTCTCCTCACATGACTCTATAGAACTGGATAAAAGCATCTTCAACCATGTCTTTCTTGTTGAAATAAGCTTGTTCCTATCTATTTTTATTTGCAATTTTGGTACATATTTATTACTACCTTATTGCATTTGGCATATTACAGGTTATGGATACTTTGGATTTGAAGACATGAGACACATTGTTTAAAGTCAAATTTCATTAATCGTGAGACATTTTTGGATATTCAACTTTCTTGCCACTTTGTTGTGATACTCATAAGGTTTTTTAAAGATTATTGTAAAGATCTTGCTGTCCCATTGAATGCCACAGGGTTAGATGCATGTGAGACTTTTTTCTCTAAGATAGATAGAATTATAAAGAATGAAAGATCCTACATTGGTGTTGATGTAGTTGGGAGTGCAAGTGCTCTTAACAGAGTGGCATAATTTAAGTCAATTGGACAGCTGATATTCCCTGCAGTCCATGCCAAGCAAGAGAACATTTGGCAAGTCCTCGAGAGGTGTAGAACCACCACAGACCCAATTTTTGCATCTGTCTGAGTCTGGATTCCCCTCATATTTACGCAGGAACTCAAGCAGATTTGCTTTCGCCAGGATAAAGATGACGGCAGAGAAGCTTTGATCTGGAGAAGCCTTGACCTCGCCAGGATAAAGATGCCGGTAGAGGAGCTTTGATTTTTCCAGGATAGAATGCAGAGAAACCTTGATCCAAAGGGATTTGATTTCACCAGGATAAAGATGGCCGAAAAAGCAGCCAAGTACGTTGCTTTTTAAATCTTTGACGACCCCCTTGTGTTGGAGCTTCCGAGCTTTCCTTGACCTCCTTTTGGCTCACGCTCCTTCCGAAACATGTTTAGAGGATTCTAACCAATATTTCTGTCGCATGCAAAGCCCCACAGTTTTCCAAAGCATCCCCGAATTTATAGTCGATCTGCACCCCTCAAATCGGCCTTTTGAACAAGAGGATTACCTGGGGAGAGGGCTTTCTGAACCACGAACTCTCGTGAGGCGAGAACACGATATGATTCGAAGTTATATATTTATTTAATATAAAATAATCTATATATTTCATATTAATGCATATAGCTTATTTATTTAGTTTTTTTTTTTTTCCCCCTTTTTTAGCAGGGTTGCCCAAACCGAGGTGCATGGAATCCTCCATTTCTAGCCTATCCACGTGTCCTTACAAGCTGAGCTCAAATTAATTCCATCGGTTAGATTTCTTAATTTCGCATCCAATGGTTAAAGAAATTAGAAAAACTTTGAAATTAGTGCTATGACAATACGACCTTTAGAGCGACCTTTTTTGTGCTTGCTTGTTGGATTTCGTCTGGAAACCAGTTGCTCATCTTCATCCCATGAATTGATTCGATTGTTGCATCAAAGACTGTAGACACAACTCTTACACAAAAAGATCCTCATTGAAACGGTTTTTCAGCTCCCGCCATCATCGAACAAGCTCAACTAGCGTGTTAGGATTCTTTCGATGTCTTTGGCAGTGATATTTCCATTGTTGTATTATATATTGTTTTCTTGCAGATTTTGGCCTCCAATCTTTACTACGTGCTTTCTCTCAACATATTTGGTGGTTGCAAGTTGGAGAGGAAGAACCGACAGCTATGTGGAGTAGGTTCTCAATGCTTGTAGATTTCTTTTTTTAAATTGAAGGACGTCGGATATATATTCACCAAACAATAAAAAAAATAACCAGTACACAAGGCCGAGGTTCAGGTTTAAAACCCAGCGGGGAACAAGAGCCCTCTGAGCAAAACTACCTGGAAGCCTCAGTCTCCTAAAGGATCATAAGCTATAAAGAGGGATTAATCACCTCTCTTGTGCAACGTTGTCCACAACTTGTGGATCATCAACGAACACCTGATTATCATACCAACCAATGCTTCAAGGACGAGACTTTTTGTTTCTGCAATTAGGATCATAGGGGGCGGCAGCTTTTCTCTTGGCAGCCTTCTTCCAATTTACCTCCTGCCAAGGTTCTTGAGATTGTACTGACGACATCACCATAGCTATAGGACCAATGGCACCTTCATCTTGGACTGAAGAAATGGGCTGAGGTGCCTCATATAAAACAACAGCACATGACTCATCTGTACCTGACATTGAGACTGGAACTTGCAAAGAGGGAGATGCTTGCCGATTTCTTGGCTATTACAAACAAAGGTAGATGTTCAGTAGCTCTCTACTTGACATGTATATAAAATGTGGTTCGCTTGGTCAAGTTGAGGAAGTCTTGGACAAAATTCTTGCCTAGGACGTTGTCTCATAGAAATCTCTAATTTTTGGATACGTGGAAAATGGGTGTAGTCAAGAACCACTCAAATGTTTTGGACAAATGCCAGGAGGTTAAATTCTATTACATTTGTTTGCAGCTTGAAGGCATGTGACACTTCAAGGTATAGGGTTCGAGATCGTATCTAAGGTTCTAGGATAGCTCAACTGGCAATACACATGCTAACTAAGCTGGACTACTAGATTCTAGGTGAGTTAGCTAACTGTCTACTAGAAATACCTGTTCCAGATGAACTTCCGCCTGTGCCTGGCGTCTCCATCCTCCTCGGGTCCTTGGATGCAAGTGCTCCTCAAGCTACTGCCCTATCCCTCCTGCTCTCACCCAGAACACGCTCTCGTCCCAGACTATTCCTGAATCATAGCTTTCACGACGATTTGATATTCCGGTAGAGGGATGAGCGAAAAGCATGTTTAGGGTTAGGGCCGGCTACGAATAGTTAGGGTTAGGACAACATGCTTTGCTCCCATACGGTGTTGCCACGTGGCGGTACACCTCAATAAGCTGGATGTCCATGTGGCAATTGGTATCCCATACCTTAGGTGGCATAAGTTATGTAAATAACTTATGGATGCACCATCTAAGTATGGTCCGATACCAGATATACAGGTCGTCTGTGACGACTTGTATAGTGGCATGGCATTAAAATATACGTATTCATATCGTATATTCTCGGAAAACGTCACACCTATCGTTATAAGGCCAAAGCAAGTTGAGAAATGCTTGGTGAAGGCTCTAAAATATTTATGCATCACAAGTCCGAATCATCACGGCCAAAATCTATTGCTTCAAGAAATGATTAGAAGTGCACTATGCCTGTTTTATGCCTGTCAATAAAATGACTCTTTATTGCAAGCATAGATTCAACATCTAAAGTAGGCCTACCACCAAATGTGAACCATACATCCTTGCAAAGAAGGTCCACATGGCATGTTACTAATATTCATTTGGTTATTGCTAGGTGTCAATTATAATAGCGTGCAAATTAGTGTTTTGATTTGCGATACTTCGCTAGGTATCCAATAGAATAACGTGCAAAGTTAGTGTTTTGATTGCTACACTCAACTGATGGCTTTTTGAAAATCTCAGCCATTATGTCATAGGGAACCAATGATTCATACAAAATCTCACCTCTTACATCAAACCCACAACCACAACAAGCATGAATCAATAATATACAATTTCAAAAACTAAACACCTCATGGAATACCTTGTCCAATAAGCTATGGCTTCCGTCAACGTTAAAATTCATCATCATCATCATCACCTAATTCTAAGAGCTTAGAGATTAGAAAAACACATGCAATAAAGCAATGTTTCCTGAAAGGGGCATTTTCCTGGAATTAAAATAATTCCCCACACTACAATGACGTGGCCATCGTGGCAAGGTTCGTTATCAGCCAGGTCAGCGATGCCAGACCAATTCCCCGTTTTTTTTTTTCCCTCCTGCCATGGCTATGCTGCCGATATACGTTTCCTTCCAATCCGGATCAACTCTGTGCAGATTTCTGTGTTGCTAGCACATTTTTTCTTTTGAAATGAGGACGATTCCGGTGGGTGCATCGATCGGCACTTCTTTCTCTGGCTTGCCTGTTAAGTTCCATCGCAAATGTGTAAGTTTTTCCGTTTGTTCAGTTTCTGCTGGATCTGAATCTCCATTAGGCCAAGACCATGGTAAATTAGACATCTCCATTGCCTTTGGTAGATCAGGTCCTCCTGCAGAAAACGAAGGAGGCCCCAAATTGTTGCATTCTAAGCAGAATGATATATTAGATAGTAAAAATTCTCCTGTGGAATTGATTACAAGTAAGGTGAATCCAGGCCTAAATCAACGTAGTGAGGAATGGCATGCCCTTAGAAAGGACCGGTTGACTGCTAGCATGTTCGGAGATGTCTTAGGGTTATGGAAAGGGAGAAGATTACAGGTTTGGAAGGATAAAATAGGGGTCCTTGGAAAAGGGTTTGAAGGAAATGAGGCTACAAGATGGGGCGAATCCTTAGAAGGTGCTGCCATACATAGATACAAAAGAGTAACTGGAAATCAGGTGAATCTGCTTGGCTTCAAAATATACAAGGAAGAAGATGTACTGCAATCATGGATAGGAGGATCTCCTGATGGCCTGATAGATGGCAATGGAACAAGATCTTTTGAGACTGGAGGCATTTTGGAAGTAAAATGCCCCCATAATAAAGGCATGCCATTTTTAGGTACACCTTGGCACGATGTTCCATCCTATTATCTGCCTCAGGCACAAGGACTGATGGAAATTCTGGACAGAGAATGGATGGACTTCTATGTGTGGACCATGAATGGAAGCTCAATATTTAGGATAAAGAGAGATAGAAAATACTGGGCTTTAATTTATGCTGTATTGAGCGATTTCTGGTGGGGCAATGTTGTCCCTGCAAAAATGGCTCTTGAAGAAGGGCAACCTTTTGATCAAGTGCAAATTAAATATGCTCCAAGTCCTGATCATTTACTGACTCCAGTTATCAAGAAAAAAAGCTCAGAGCTTGCTTTAACATATCCTTTGATTCTAACTGATTCAAGGGGTGTTGTGAAGAGGCATTGTATACCAGATTCCTGATGTTTATTTTGCTTATTGTTGTTGGCTCTCCATGGTCAACTGTCAAAGATTCTTTCTGGCAGGGTAGTTCTTTTGGACAAAGTTTACCATATTCATTGACATTAACATGTCTCTCAACTTGCAAAGCTGGTTGTGAATATGTTCATGTATATTGACAATAACTTCTGTTTCATGCCAAAATCTATGAATTGTTATCAATTTCATTGCCACTGGATACTTCGAATGAAGTAGTTTGGCTAAACCACCTGATTTGGATGCTTGTTGAAACTCTCGAGCAGCCACAACCTTATTTACCATCACTATTTGTATGCAAAACAATTCTATGAGAATAAGCGAAATGCTTAGATTTGCATCTGTGTAGCCATGGAGGAATCAACAAAGTTTTGCCTAAAATGGTTTTATACATCATTCCAAGTTCCGTTGGCTTGCAGGTTTGTGTTAGCTGTTTGGAACTCATGTTAACCATTTGCAAAGCATTCTTGCAAGGAAACTTTTGGTTTGTGTTAGCTGTTTGCCACTTATGTTAACTATTTGCAAGGCATTGTTGCAAGGAAACGAATTTCCTCCTGTAAGATCAATTGTGGTATTTAAATTTGGTCTGCATCCATGAGATCAGGGTAGTTTGCAAACTCAAGTAACTATTTGCAAAACATTCTTACAGGGGAAATTGATATTAACTCTTAAGATCGATTCTGGCATTATAATTTGTTGGACTCCAAGCGTTATGTTTATCAACACCAATTCTTTTAACATTGCACCTCACAAAATGAACCCCAATTACCATTCATTCTATGACCGAAATGCAGATGTCAGATGGCTACAGGACAGGTCAGCCAATATTTTTGTACATATATGTTGTAGGAGGGACGGTACTATGATGAATCATTGACATTTCTTGGGAAATATTAGAATGCATTCATTGTTCAAATATTAACAGACAAACTACCTGATTTATAATAAACGACAATGGCCCATGTTTGAGAAAATGTGGACAAGGCTGCGGACAATTTGTGATCTTATGTATTTAGATGCTACAAGCAGAAAACAGCACACGAATGTCAGGATGGCCGAGTGGTCTAAGGCGCCAGACTCAAGTTCTGGTCTTCGAAAGGGGGCGTGGGTTCAAACCCCACTTCTGACAAACAATTTTTTTTCTTTTTTCCTGGCTTTTTACCTCTATATTCTGTGTAACGCATCACGAAGAGGGCTACTCTATTTCTGTATTAGTAACAGTCATTCACTGCATCGCATAAACCTTGCGCCGCTTAATTTAGACGAAAAAGGTTGCAGCAAATCTTTGAGTTGAGAATCACAGTTGCTGCGAAATTAATGGCCTTGTTGCAGTGGTTTTTTCAGCTGCAGAGATCTTATAATCATCACTGCGTAATCCTGCAATATCCATGCCTCCTTTTTGGTATTATTTGCTCCAAACATTTGCTATGCTTTGAAGTAGCAGGCAGAGTCGTGAACGGAGAAGAGTTGACCAATGGTATTGCAACGCGTGGCATCTTTTCTTCTTATATAATTGAAGTAGAGGACGATTCTGCCATTGGATTTTCCATTTGGGTTTAGTGTATCACATTCTTGGAGAACGATGAGACTAAACTACGGAAGGGGTAAGGGCCAAGACGAGGCCCTTACGTGGGGTAAGGGCCTGGCGAGCCCGTAGGGCGAGCCAGTGCC
>JAANSK020019578.1:0-18139 GCA_011763485.2 Isoetes engelmannii
CATAACAAGTACCTCTTGGGGCGTGGGTCGGTGACGTGTCACATATGATACGGTATTTATACCCGTATACTTACGGGGAACGTCACAGAAAAAGTGTGTGCGCTCCAAAAGAGATGTTGGCCTTGGTATGATGGACTTATCGCTCCACAACAAGATTTTAATCTCAAAGTTCGTATGGAGAAATCTTTTTGTTCAGACGCAGTCTTGAGGTATCCGTTTGCTTGTTCAGGCAGCACTCATGTGCTTTCGATAAGTCTTCCACTGTCCCGCATCTACCTTGGGCTTTATTTTACCCTTTGAAGCCATTTCCTCGTGCTTCTCCTTTCCTCCACAAAGTTATTAAAGCTTGGAAATATGTCAGCCCACTAGTTTCTTTGCATCCTTCAAATTGGCCTCAAGTCTCTTCTCCCTTTCCGTGGGTACCTTTGCCCCACCTCCCTGGCTCGGCTCCCTTAGCCTTTGCAATGCATCCGAGGACTCAATGCAGATGGCAGTCTGCAGGTATAGTGCTTCTTGAGGCTTGGTGCTGGCACGCGTTTAGAGATACTTACAGATTAACTTGGCTAGACTATTTCATTTGGTAAGTTGTAGCAGACAATATTCCCTTGCAGCCTAACCTAGGGAATGAAAGCGTATGGAGGCTTGAAGCGGATTTTCCTTGGGGAAAGCAATTTGTTCAGGCCTGTTATAGGCAGCTCACAATGGAGCCTCCCTTCCCTCCATCTTCTCAGTGGCAACTAAGCGTTCCACAGGCGAAGCACGCATTGGTGTGGTCTAGAGTGTGGGACAAGAATGTTGTACCAAAGCAGCCAGTTCTTTTGTGGCAAGTTGTGCATAGAGCTTTGAGAACCAACGTTCGGATTCACTCCTTCAAGCAGACTGTCAGTCCTCTATGCCCAGTCTGAAAAGCTGCACTTGAAACAATTGAGCATTGTCTTGTTTTTTGTACTGACTTGCACTCCATCTGGTCAGCTATATGTTATTCCTTTCGTACTCGCCTTACGAGTCAGCAAATTCTCTTGGGCCTGACAAATGGCCTCGCTTCAAGAAGTGGGCGTTTAATATCTGCCGAGCTTTAGTTTGTTGGGTGGTTTGGAAACGTAGATATCATTTGGTCTTCAGAGGTTCCATGACCCCTTCGGAGGGCCTCTATCAGGAGATTAAATCTCGACTACACGATCAGTTCCTGGTGTCGAAGCTACATCCGGATGAGGATGAGGATGAGGTCTCCTTCGAACTTTAAAAAAAAAAAAAATTTCGCAATTTGAAGATGGACCAGCTTCGTGAACTCCACACTCTGTGGTGCCAAGGCAATCGTGTTGTAAGCATGCATATACGAGGAATTACATGTAATTTGAAGCTGCAAGAAAGATCAACATCACTAGTGCTGCAGGAAGAAAAGTTGTGGGAATAAAATATGGAAGAACATTGCTATGTATCTTGAGAGAAGCAGCACCTTCCTGTGTAAAAACAAAAGCAATATGGGAGAGACCATGCTAGCAATGAAGGACGACAATGACATCGCTTCGGATAGGGTCCAAATGATGTACCTTGTACGTGCAACACGTAACATTTCGTAAAATAAATAAAGGGCAGGGCACCCACATTGCGCTAATGTTGGCATGCTCTATAGCCACTAATTTCCTGCCATCGCACCTACCTTTTAAGTTAAAAGGCAGGACTCGCCTCTTTCTCTTTCTTTTACACCGACCAAGATACTAAACGAGGAGGTTGACTTGACATTTTGCCATTGTCAGTCAGTGGTGTCAATCAAACTTTGGCCTAACAAATCTGTCCTGATTTCATCCACAACGGTAACAAAAAAAAGGGCTAAAGGCTATGGCTATTTAAGAGTGGACAGAACGTAGATTCTAGATGGAAGAAGGTAAAGACATTAATGTGGTGGGGGATATAGAATCAGATTGGAGGTTGGAAAATCAAATGCGTTTGCACTTCCTAGTACAATGGATGTAGATGTAGGTGAGAGGTTTGCATCGCCAATGGGACATCCGAAAGCCACCAATCCTCTGCTCTGCCCTACGCTCTTAAAACATGAAATTGGCAGACCTTGTCTTTTTGCAGTCTGTGGTCCCTGTACACAGCATGCTCTCTTGTGTTTAGAATGCAAAGTTTTGCAATCAAAAGTTATATTAGGACAATACACTCTTGAACATTACAACCCTTTCCATTTGCAGTCTTAATAAAACTTCTATCACTATTTAACTAAATGAAGCTTCCAGAGACCAGATAAATCCAAGACCCCAGGCCACCACTATCCAAAAATATTTTTGTCTCAAGTAATGCCTCTTTACTGTCTCCAAAACATATCATTTTAAACAACAAATATCTGATTGTTCTAATCTGCTGTCTCTGGCCACAAATGCTTGCAAGACACTTGGAGAAAACGATGTATTTTACGATCCACAACAGTAATAGCTTGTCATTCATGCCAGGGGAATCATTGACAATCTATTGCAGGTTTTTAACTTGTTGAATATCATTCCAGGGAATTTGTCTTTATTGCATTTGTGTTAAACGTGATATCAAAACTGTTCGGCTATGCTTTCTGTTGCACAGCTTGCATGGAGGAAGAGGTTTGCCATATTTGCATGGGGTTTTGTAGTTTTGACAAAAGCTATACCGTCTACTTTGTCTCTTCCATTTGGAGAGCTCCAGCAGATGAGATGCATTTGCTTTGTTTCTTGCAGCGAGTTCTTTGCATTATTTGGCCTCCAGATACTTGTTTCCCTCTCACCAAATCATCAAACATCTGTTTGGCTTCAAAATATGAATGTCACATGGGGGTGGTTAAAATTCGGTGCGAAATTTTGGTCGAAGAAACCATACCACAGAGTCAAACACACGTTAATGCTAGGTTCACATGGGGCGCTGCTGAACAAAAAAAAAAGATTAGACCATCAGCCCATTTTATAGGTAACAGAGACAGCGCTGAAACTTTGCCCCAGTGCCTCAATGCTGATTCGGTTGGAAGTCAGCCACTGCACATTTCTGCGCCATCAAAGACTAGTTTAAAATCCCATAATGAAAGGCGCACATTGAGATACAATATGCATGAGATTTCGGTTTGATTGTGAAGCAAGATAACTCTCGATACCAACCAAAATATCCATTCCAAACTCCAAAGTCCACCCAGAAAGACAAATGTAAATCGACTCCAACTTTGGATATTATAAAGGATGCAAAACGTATATTGTCTTAGCATATTCTAGACCATTCTCGTATGGCCAATCATATGCTACATAAAAGCTTACGAGGATCATAAAATTTCCAATGTGTCCATGCTTACCAAAACTATGCAAGCAGAGCGCACAGTCCATTCATTAATCTCCCATGTCATCAGCATATTATATGTTATAAATTTTATACTATTGAAATTAATTGTTCTAATTCCTCCTACACTCTCAAAAAAATAAAGAGCAGGTCATTGAATCATAGATGTTGAAAGTTCCAAAATCTGGCTATTGGCAGCCCTTGGGGTTAAAAGAGAGTAACATACTGCATCAAGGATTATCACTCACACCCATCAGAGATTATCATGAATGATAACCTCCCGGATACCTCCCGGAATAGATCTGGTGTTGATCAAAGGGATAACTTTCTCCATCTATGGTTTAAGGAGGTCAATCCTCTTCCTCATGGCAACCCACTCTGGCCTTGTGGATTATGTCGTGGGTAAAATTGCATAACCCACTTTATCTTCTCCTCCCCTTAATGATTGATAATTAACTTCCAGTGTTGGAAGATATATCGCGTGTGTTCTCTATATTTGTAAGACTATTTCAGGCCAAGGAAAACACAGCTTTGATATTAACATATAGTCACAATAATATATATAAGATAAATAGTTCGGTAGCAAGTACATCCAAACTATACGACTATACATCTTCTCCAAATGTATTACAAGACAGCATCCTTTTTCCGTTGCTTTACATACTCCTCGGTTGACTTCAGAGATTTTCCAAATATACATACCATCTGTAGATACATAGCAAAAACCATTTACATATTATATAAAGAACAAAATATACATGGTGCATAATGAAACTACCTCTTGTATTTCCGCCTCTGTAATTATCAATGGGGGGGACATGCAAATGGAATTTCCAACTACCCTCACAAGCATCCCACCTTCAGTAGATCTCTCCGCAAAGAATCCAGCCACATCTACAGTCACAGGCAAAGATCCCAATTGTCAGAAATGCACCTGTTCTAGCTAAGAACATCTTATATACATGACATATAATAATGTTTTCATTGACATGTGGGACTGGGGGAGAAGGGTTGGCTTTGAATAACGAAGGTTCTTCTTACCCCATTCAGCAGGAAATAACTTGTCCGGGGATTTTTCATCCGTGAATTCTACACCCATTATTAGTCCTACACCACGTATCTGCGTAAAGAAACATCACAGCTGTTAATTGCTACTTCTAAAAATCCAAGCATTACAGCTACTTAAAACCATAGAAAATCTACAAGGACAATCCTTGGTAGATGTCTACATTGTATAGGCAGCATGCATGAAGGTTTGGGCATCTATTGTGATCTGAGTTGCAACTCGTGATGCTAAGAAACATGCATATTGCAGCATGTCCAAACTAAGTGGCAGTCTAGCACAGGACACGAGAAATGACACTTGATTAGAAGTAAAACTGCAGTATACGTACCTCCCCTATTATTGGACTGCTTACAAAACCACGGATTCCATCTTGGAAAAGCGGGGCAACTCTTTGGACATGTGCCGTGATATCAATCTCTCTGTAAAAGGAAAAGAAAGCATTTTTTTTAGACATTACAATATAACATTGAACATGGACATATATGAACTTAGGATACCATAGATAATAACATTCTTAAAACTGACCTACTCTGTGTCTGTGTGCAGGTGATAAGGAGGGGCCAAAGATAATATAAAACAAAAGAAGCCATCGACCACGTACATATAAATCACCCCAACTTCATATGCTGTATATGCATTCTACTTGGTACGCTCACGGACAAAATACATTGTCACTGTAGTTTTTATTTCTTCTTCAAAACAGTATACATACACCATGTACTTCGTATCTTCCATAAATACAGGTTTGAATAGTCAATCCCTAAAAGCCAAAAGATTTTGGAGACATGATAGCTACATGCTCATGTATTTTTTCCATTACATGTTCTGGTCTCAAAACATGTGCCATAGCAGATATATCTAAGCCTAGCAATATAAGCCATATCATGAGAAGGTTACATAATGGCATGGTAAATAGGATGATATGGCTTACAATGATGATTGCAGGTCACAGTGGCAGCTCATATACATCAAGACGATTAGTTAGCACTTCTAAAAATTTTAGGTGCTAGAGTGGCAGTTATCAAGGGAAGATAAACTTATATCAGCATGGATCCAGCCCAAAGCAGGAAGCTTGCCCAACCCATTAAGGTGCAACATTACTGTATAGACAGGCACTAAGTATGTAGCATGGCCGATGTTTAGCTACATATCCAACATTTATCCATGTAGCAGATTGGCACTAGGAGCAGGAAATTCACTCTTAAGCTGGAAAAAAAACCATATTTGTGACACTAATAATGGAAGAGTCGACGGATAAGTTACCTTAAACGTCACTCATAAAACCGTAAATGAGATTTTCATTTCATAGGGCTCCTCGTTCGAACTCCTATGAAGTTTTGATTTTCCCCATTAATTCTTCAAATATTTAGAGTCGACAAATAAGATACCTTTACTATCACTTCATACACTTTATAAAACTGTACATGAGATTTTCACCTCATAAGGCTCCTCGTTCGATATCCTGACCATGATAGTTTTGATTTTCCATTAATTCTTCTACGATTTATCCATTACAGCACAAACACTTTCAGCACTACTTTTCTTCTTTGATGTATCCTAAGCTCTTCACTTCCCATTTCTCTCTTCAAGCCTTGTGCATCCTAGTGCATGTGTATGTGTGCTATATGCACACACATATGCATCATTTGCATCTTCTCCCAACCCTAATACTGAAACATATTTAACCATAAAAGGC
Source organism: Isoetes engelmannii (assembly GCA_011763485.2). Classification (NCBI taxonomy): domain Eukaryota; kingdom Viridiplantae; phylum Streptophyta; class Lycopodiopsida; order Isoetales; family Isoetaceae; genus Isoetes; species Isoetes engelmannii. Next base: position 6,054 of record JAANSK020019578.1, read on the forward strand.
TATGCTCCTCTACTACTGTCTTCCACAATTCTTTGTTAACAGTTCAAGAGCAGTTCCTAATGCTTGCCAATAATAAATCCATGATGTCAAATTCTGTATATATAAAAAGAAGGTAAACCACCATACTTGTACATTCGTAAGGCCTCTAATGCAACAGCACAAGCAACTGGATGACCAGAATAAGTAAACCCATGTCCAAAAGATCCTGAGACAAAATTCCATCAGTATTGCAGTAGACAATCATCCTTCTTTACAAAGGAAGGAAAACAAGTGCTTCTACCCTACAAAAACACTAAACAATACACGTAGAAAAAAGATATAATATAAAGCATGATCATAATAACCTAAGGTGCTGCTGTGATCCAAAACTGCATCAGCAACATGGTGGCTTACAAGAACAGCTCCAATAGGCATGTACGCAGAAGATAAAGCCTGAAAGTTAAATGCAAACACACCAGGGACAGTTCAGCATCAAAAGGCAATCCATCCATGGAGGTGGTAAAATTAGATTTTGAGAATCTAAAGTCATTCCTAGCCAAGGGCATGTTTGCTCTCAATAATGGGAGAAACACACGCCATAATCTGGCAACGAAAGAGGAGGCTTAAAAGATGTGGGTGATTCCTTCCAATAGAAATTTCGAGTTCTTTATATTAATTTGTTAATTAAGAATAGGGCAAAAAAAACTTGGATTAGAACATACCTTTGCGACGCTTACAAGATCTGGTGTAATATTATACATTTCACAACCAAACATTGTGCCAAGTCTTCCAAATGCACAGATAACCTATCAACACAGTCAGAACAATTAGTTATCAATCTTAAAATTATTGTACATAACCTGAACTAGTTGCAGAATTTCTTGCCTCGTCAACAATAAAAAGTACATCATATCGTTTAAGAATCACTTGGATCTGTAGAAAAAGGGAATGGATATCAGGAAATTCAACAGAATAAAGGACCCAACAAGGTATTTCTCTGATTTATATCTCTAAGCAAGTTTTATTCACACAATGCATCACCACCACTATCATGTTTAGATAAGTTTTGTTGCAACTTGCAAGACTATCAGACTTATTACCAGGTTTAGAAGAAAGGCCAAGATGCTAAAGAGTTGACAATAACCAGAGACGCCAGAAAAGTGGTCGTTTGTCCAAAATTCATTTGGAACTTTGGAAGCTGTCTTTAGGTGCAGGGAGAACAAAACCCTTTCAAGCATAAAACAGACCAATGCCCTCAAGCTCAAAGAGAAAATAAACTATCTCAAAGAAAAAATAAACTATCACGTGTAAAAAATCAGAAAGATCTCCTGTGTGATCAGCAAAATTAAGATAATCATGTGCTAAGCATTGGTCTGCTGTGCTCCTTTCTTCCTAAGAAGAGATCGTTAAGAACAAAATCCTTTTGCCCCATCTATTACCCCAGATAAAATCACACCTTTCTTCTATATCCAAATCTAACAAAATGCAGATTTAAGTTAAAACCATTGAGTACTTTGCATATCAGTACCTAGATATCTGTGATAAAATGCATACAAAGTCCCAACAACATGATACACAGGCCATTTGTCGGTGAAACATTCGAACGGTCCAGTAAACAATAGAATTTATATCTACCTTGTCAAAATATGTAGCTGGAGGAGGAATCACGCCACCAGCACCCATTACAGGTTCGGCAATAAATGCAGCTACCTGTAGGAGACATAAGGCAACGACTAGCAAATTAAATGTAACTACACCTCCAACACCTATAAACAAGCAACAATTACTCCCTCACAAAAGGTAAATGCATGTCTCTATTACCGTGTCAGGCCCCTCCTTCAAGATCAATTTCTCTAAATTGTCTGCTAATCTTGTTGAGTATTCTTCTTCCGATTCCCCTAATAAACCGAAATGGAATACCAAGTCAAAGTCATGCAAAGGTAACAAACGACACCAGACAGCTGCTCATACAAGTCAAAGCAGCCAACAAGATGGACTTCCAGTCCCAGCTTGGCACAAGTTAGAGATGTTATAGGCTGTAGCTAGAGGAGGGATGCCAACTGCAAGAACTGTATATCTTTAGTACATTCATGCAGTTGGTATATTCTTAGTATATCTACGCCAGTCCATATTTGCACTCCCAAGTTCTTAATATTGTTCACTATAGCATAGTTCCCAATCTGCACAACCTATGCCTGTCTTCAACTCACAAACATGTTTCTGCCCCAGTCCCCTGCCTATCAATATTTTATTGGAGTTCCACCATCCCCAGAGGTTCCTCAAACAAAAGGTAAGATGCACAAAGAAGCTATCCATTCAACCTGCCTAATAACATTTCTATTGACAGATACTCAATGATAAAAATTTTATTAGCATATATGTATCATTAGTTTACAACTTCTTGGTCCTCTTCCATATAAGATGGTTGAATTGGGAGTCACCAACGTTAATACTGAATGGCACACAAGTGATATTGCCAGGCAACCAAATACTAAACCTGGTAAGTGGTAACGCCAGTAATGTGGGCAATCAGTGTGAAGAGCATACGGCTCAGGTAAATCAAAGCCTTTGTGCAGCGTTGGTAACCTGAAAAAAATAGAACAGTCAGAGAAGTGAATCAACCTTGATATGTGACAGTTACAAGGATGCTAAACTACAGAGAACGTAATATGTAAGCAACTTTATTGCCCAGAATGTCCAGCTCGGGACGGTCATCTTTATGTGACATATGCCACGTAGCACTTTTGTGCATATCACTCAGGAAAGTATGTCATGTTTACACATAGCAGATGCTGTTGGCATAAACTCAGCTCAGAATGTTCGAGTCTTACCTTGCAAAATGAAACAACTGTTAGAAGGATAGGCTAGATTGAACTTATGCGTCCTCTGTCTTTATTTCAGATACTTATGATGAATACCTTCTGCCTGTGATCCAAGATGATGAAATAACCTTGCAACCCTCAGTTTGTGTTTTACACTAACGAACAATTAGCAAAGAGTCCCAATCTTATGCTCTTGCAATTGCCAATGGCATGATAGTAGTTGCCTTTTTTTTTAGCAATCAAACCTTGCCAGGCTAAGGAAATCCAAGCTGATATCTTCGTAAGCAGGAGCTTAAGGGAGGCAGCTTGCAACCAGGACTTCTTAAAGCCTTTCTTAGCCAGTCCGTTCAGGACTTCGAAGTTAGCCATGGACACCCAAGGCTTCTGAATTTGTGACTAGATACTTCCTTTTATATTTCTATTTCCGAAAAAAGGTAACGCCTTGTATAAACAGAAGGGAAAGATGCTTGGGCTAGAACCACAGAAGCTTGGGCTAGAATAGAGGGCTTTCCATAAGAAATGAAAACGAGGAATAGCTTAATATCATTGGTTTTGATTATCGCCAGCCCCAATACATGAATGTTGGCTCCAGGAGCTCTGCACTGATCATGTTGCCTAATATAATCGATTTCCTCATTTTCCTTTTGGATATATCTGAACCCATTGGCTTCTTCACCTGCCAAACAATGTTAGGTTTTCAATGGGACAATTTAGGGTGTGTTCCTACCAGCTAGAGATTGACCTTGGAAAGGCTAAGCATGATAACCACAAGCATTGAAAGTGCTCCTTGTGTGATCTAGACAAAAAAAAGGAGTTCCGTCTTCCTGACTTCATTCATCCAATGACTTTGCAGCAGCTCAGAAAGTATCATACCAGAAATGCATAGCTCTATTTGTTCTCTATTAACAGGAAAATGATGTTATCGCTGAAGAAAAATAGACCCGAGAGATTCAGCAATAAAAAATAATGAAAAATAACAAAAATATACAATCACTAATAGGAAGATGCAAACAGCTCTTAAAGGAAGCCCTTCAGAAAACAAAAGATGTCAAAATGCTGCATCATGACTTATTTTGGAGCAGCCACAACAGTGAATGGAACCTTATTTTAGGAAATGTTCGCTACGCCTCGGGATTAGAAGTTTTGAGCAATAGATTACATTAATAACTAGGAGGCTCACACCATCCTTGCATGTCCAAATACTGTACATATTTGGTCCCCATAGACCTGTACGGGTCTTTACAATTTCAGCACCAGGACCAACTACTTGGTCCCTGACAAAAGCGTGCAGTGATGAAGTTGATACGGGTGAAGATGCACTTCATTCCTTTAGCTACTCTAACCCTTTGCCTTACTCTAATTTCTCTTCACCTCAATAAAATGAAGCCTGCCGCAACTTCACACTGCTGAGACAAGTTTAGTTTCCTAGATTTCATATGTAATTATTAACAGAGACAGGATAACCGACCCAGTGATGACATGCAGTAACTACTGAACCTGTTATAAGGAGCAATTCAAAGGAGTCTAAAAATACAATTTTGACACCACTATACTTACAGAATAAGAAAAATAAAGATAGAACGAGAATTAGGGAATGAGAAATCACCCCGAGAGGCTAGCAGATGCTATTGTTGAGCCGTGGTAACTACAAAGTTTGAAGAAAATAGGTCAAGCCATTTGGCAATTGTAGAAGCAATAGATCTCACGAGCAAAAAACAAGATAGTCAAGACTTACGCCTTATTACGTGCAATTATCTTCTTCTTTTGGGGCCTTCCTAGTGCATTGTTGTAAAAACGAACAATTTTTATCTACAAAGAACAGACAATTTTTAGAAATCCTTTTACAAACTTATTGGAGTTTAAACTTACATTTCAATTCATTCAAGAACTCATTGAAATGTAAAACCAACATATGAGATCAGCTATCACAATTCAGTTCTCCCAGCACTAGTGTTATAAACCTATCTTCTGGTTCTTTGCTAAACCTTAAGCCCCAAACCTGTAGAAGATCATAGGCCCAATCAGTACAACATACCTGAGTATCATTTGCTTCAGAACCACTATTAGTGAAGAAGACCCTGGCCATATCTTCTGCCTCAAAGAACTTCAAAAGTTCCTTCGCCAAATCCTGCAAATCAATCAAGCCATGAGCATGTAACTATAAGTAATAATAGCGAGAAAGCTACGAAAGAACATAACGAACCAGTGAAGGTGATGTGGTCCGATTCCAAAATGAGTGGTAAAATGGCAGGACATTTAGCTGCCTTACAGCAGCATCAACCAGTCGTTTCTCATGGCCTCCTATAGAAACGCTTCAGTAAGACATCAATAGAAGCAAGACAGGTTACTGGTTATTTGCACAAACTTTTCCCAAACTTCTGATGGCTTCAACAGACTGATTATGATATCCATAATAATCTCTCATTATGCTCGTAAAACCACGGCCTCATTATGGAAAGGAAAAAAAACAGCCATTAATTTCCTGAATTTAGGTTCAATTGTCCATGAGAAAATAGAATGGGGTACAAATTCGCCCCTTTTAAGGAGTCAGTTTCCCCCCAGAATTATTCTTTTATCTCTTCCTCTGACAGTCAAGAGATTATAAGCAATTCTTCTCCAATTCCTGAACCGTCAGCCATGGTCCGTACGAAGCAGATAGGCCACAAGGAGAACTATTCTGGACCTCGCCTTAACGCACGCGCAGTATGATGACTCAGCATACCATGCCACCTGTTGTGCTGACATGGCATGTTCCTATAAACGTCATAGTCACCTAGCTTTATTCCACTTCTTCTCTTGCATCCTTATGGAGCTTACACTTCACTCTAACGTCTTTATCCCTTCAATACATATTGAATTCATAGGCACTATCATGGTATCATTTGGTTTGGAGGAGAGAGCTGGCATCAGTCTGGTGTGCATTTTTATCTCTGGCTTTAAAGCTGCCAATTCTTGATCAGGAATTCCCAAATCTAAAAGTGCCTTAGGACCCCCATTTTTCTGATCCACAGAATTCTCAAAAGCCACAGCAATTCCAAATGATCATTAGAACGCGCAGATCTGCCTACTTCTTGCTGCGTTAAGCCGGTTTGCAGGTAGAGAATCATCTACTTCTAATCGATTTAGCCTTTTTTTCGGTTCAATTTGTGTTCACAGACTTGTCTATTTCAGTACTTGCAGGTGTTAGCAGTAGATCTGGATTTTTTTTATTTTATTTTTTTTTTTTTGACAAGATCTATCAGATCGGAGTTGCCTGAGTGGCTGATCTGATTAGATCTGTCAATCTACTTTGAGAAATTATCATTCTTTCTGTTTGTCCTCATTTGTGATCAAGATCATGGCAGTTAGATCCTTGGAATATTTCCAGCATCCAGTCTATGATGAGGATAATTACTTCACTTGGAAAATGCATTCCAGACCCAATCCGAAGGATTTGGGCAAAGTTTTAAGAGTGCCTGGAACTCTCTTACTCCTGCAGAATTATATCTACAGATTTTATGAGAGATATAAGCAATCAAAACACCTTTAAGAAAGAAGATTGGCAGATTGTGAAAACATGAGGATTATTTACAACGGCAGAAGAAAAGTGGTTTGGAGCTGGTGGCAATATGAATGGTACTATGCTAATTCTATCTGCTTTAATGGCCTATGAAAGGAATATCAGCACTACCTTTCATTTTTACACACTGCAACCAAATATTCAAATTACTTGCCGGTTACCGCAGCAACTGCTGAGTTGGAGCATAAGAAATCATCTCAGCAAGAAGCAGCACGTTATTCTAAAGTTAAGAATTCTGCCTCTTCTGATCAGTTTGGAAAAAGGTCTTCCAATATGTCTTCATCTGGATCCGATTGGTTCAAGCAAAGAACCATTTACATGTTGATATTGTGGTGTCAAAGGCCATACAAATGCAAGATAGAATCTGCACAATTCTGCAAAGACAACCATCTCCTCATGCTCTACCAACAGAAACTACTTCTTAGCCACAGACTACTGCTCATGTGTCTCATATGGACATTCATGTACTTGACAAGCAATTTCTGAATCTCGTTGCAGAAGGTGATGTCTGGTCTGGTTAGTAGACTCTGGAGCTACTAAGCATCTTGAAGACAACTCTGATGTTTTTCAGTCAGGGGATGCTTCAGATCTATTACTTTCAACAAAGACTCTTCTTCATACTAATTTTGAAGTGACAGATTTAGGACACATGCATCACTACCTTGGACTACAAATATGGCAGAATCCTACAGGTATTTCTTTGTCTCAGTAAAAGTACATATAAGAAATATTGGTAATGTTCCATATGACAAATTGTAAGGCTTCTCCAACACCATATGAATCAGGTCGGAAATTAGGAGGAGGAGGAGGAGGAGGAGGAGGAGACAGGCAGCTGGTTGGAGCGGAGGAGACAGGCAGCTGGTTGGAGCTCTGTTATACCTTTGTACTACTCGACCAAATATTGTATATGCAGTAGAAGTACTGTCTAGATTAATGGTACATCCAAAAGAATCACATTGGAAAGAAGCCAAGCATGTTCTTCATCATCTAAACTGCTACAGAGTGTCTTCATTATACCAAAGTGAACAATCTAAAACTAATCCATGTTCCGATGCAGACATGGCATCAACTGATATTGAATAAAAAATGTCTGACAGGTTATGAATTTCTTTGGAGATGATCCTATTAGTTGGAAGTCACAAAACCCAGATTCTAATAGCATTAGCACAACTGAACCAGAACTAAGCTCTTACTCTGTTCAGGAAATGCTATAGCTGGTCCTTTTGTTTGAAGATCCTGGTATATTAATTACACCAGCAGAGTTCTACTGTAATAATCTTGAAGCTATTCAACATGCAAAGAAATATAAATGCATCTACAAACAGAGCATATCAGTCACCATAGAAACCAGATGACGGTCTTTTACTGCAGGATTTGGTGCACCTAATACGAGATGAGCTTTCAACACTTTCCTACTGTTCCATAATGATCATGCTAATGGCTTCACAAAAAGAGTCTTGCAGGACGCAACTTTACTAATATAAAGGTTTTCTTACATGTTGGACCTGCAGATACTTCTCGGATAGAACATAAACTTCTTGGGGGTTTTAAGTTTAGATTTCTTTTAGCTGTTTCCTTTCAGTCATTGAGGAGATTGTTATGATGACTCGGCACACCATGGTACCTGTTGCGCTGACATGGTGTGTACCTATAAACATCATAGTCGCCTAGCTTTAGTCCACTTCTCCTCTTGCATTCTTAGGGAACTTACGCTTCATTCTAGCATCTTTCTCTATTCCTTCAATACGTATTGAATTCATAGACACTATCAGGAACTTCTAAATGATACTTTAGAGTTATTAAGCCTGAATAATGCTTCCCCTCTACAGAGTTCGCAAATCAATAAACAGCCCCTATAGCCAATGGAGTATTGATATTTCGCATTTGCCAGCTAATTCTTAAATGCAATAGAAAGAAGCCCAGATAGAACCGTGTTCAACTCAGCTACATACCCAATGCTGTGCTCCAAAGGCCCGCAAGGGCATCCAAGTATTTCTTGCCAACATTGTCATACACATAGACACCCTGCAAAATTTAAGATGCAAATAGTAGGGCTTAGAAACAAAAATGTCAATCGTGTTAATTTTATTTATGTGCATGCTTCTCTTCAAAACAACGTATGGAGAATTGGCGAAACTACGTAATGGAGAGCGTGATTATGTATATAGGTAAGACTCAAGCTGGAATTATGATAGGAATGCTGAAGCTGGAAATGCGCCAATGCATATTAATGCTGCTGACTTTGAATAGGACCATCGAATCTAGCTTTATAACTGCCCAAGGCCTAGAATCTAGTTTACATTATGTTGTTTTGTACGATTCATATTCCGCAAATTTTTGGTAGTTTCATAGGCTCACGCAATGAAGCATAGAGATCAATGAACATCTACATTAAGCCCTATTTATCTTGTGTATGTCACGTCCCAAGGGAAGGTTTCATTTTCCAAGGGAAGTTATCAAGCAAGCTTCAGTGTTAATTGCTATATTGCTAGAATTTTGCATAGTAGAAAAAGCCTGAAAAGTCATTCTTACATACATGTTCAGTGCTAGAAAGAAAGAATTTATTGACATATGAGACATGACAATTGCAACAATTTCTATCCTCTGGGGGCAGTTCATAGTTCATGAGTGTGTTATACAAAACTCTGGCTGCGAAAAGCACAGAAGAAAATAGAAAAGTAGCATCAACCGTCTTCTCGAAAAAAGGAATCTCCTCGAAGTAACAGGGTAACAGGAGTTTGCAATTCAATGCATTGCCACTGCCAGCCATTCTAACCTGGATGCTGAATCCTAGCTAGTAAAAACCAGATTAAAATGCAAAGTGGTGTCACTTTCCTAGCTTTTTGACCTTCTGTAAAGTCACGCCTTCAAATACATCTCTCAGCAGCCCAAACAAGACTTGCTAAAGATACACCTCATGGGCTCTAATAAAGACACAACACTTCCAGATGCATTTTGATGATGTGAATACTACTAAACTTCATTTCTTAAGCACTTTGTTTGGGCTCCAGATCTTTGGGAGCCGCTTGTTGCCAATATTCTCATTTGGTGTCAAGAATGATAAGCCGCAAATCCTCAGTTCCACAGGACATAATACTGGCAGAATTTGCCACCAAACCTCTAAAACTGGAGGCTGTCCCGGCGTGGTGTCTTATTTCCATAGGCTACAGTCTTTGCGACCCAAGAAGGCAGGAAGAAGCTCCCCCACTTGGCATTCATATCATCCCAAGCCTTGGCCGAATGGGCTTCTCAATATATCATTCCACTATTTCAACATAATCTCACCTTCCACCATTTCGACATAATCTCTCAGCTCCCAATAGTAGTTTGAAGTGCCATCGAAATGACTATCCAGCGTGATTTGGACCACATGCATGTAGCAGACAGATGTCAAAGGAAGTATCCACTAAAAGATAATTTTACAGGGACAGTTCCCTGAATACATCCAAAAATGCTTTCTCAACGTCCTGGATCAATATTTATTTTTCAAATAATCTCAGGATTGTGTTGGGGCAGTTCTGTGCCTCCTTTTATCGAAGCTGGCCGAGCCGAGGGCAGGGCAAGAAAGCAAAGGAACTGTCAAATGTGCAACTTGGGGATCAGAACACTTTATCTTCCAGTGACCGGCATACTATGAAAAAAGAGGAAGAAGACACCACTGCCTTTTCAGGGACCCGACCATTTTGACGCAGCTTATGAACTTCCCAAACCAGAAATGTCTTGCTTTATGTGAAATGACCAAACTCAGGAGAAGCATGGTTAAACAAAAAGTTAAAAGGGGTAACAATCATGATGTAAATTCAATTGCTATTAGGATGGTCCAAGGAAGTCTTTTGAAGCTTATTCTTATTCTGGTCTTTGCTTCGACCATAATATCATTCTTCCCTACTTTTTATGCTAAAACAGTGGGTTACAATGATCAGGAAGCCATTAACATGGGGCTGCAACGTCTTGAGCTAACATTATTGCGTGAGGGCTACCATTTTCTCTTCCTAGTAGCTGGATCATTACTTTCAAGCTACAAGCAATTTAAGGCAAGCAAGCTCACCTCGGATCTTTCAATGATCAATTGCTGCGAGGCTTTCATTTGCCATCCTGCGGTAAAAGGCGCGAGCATAGAATGTCCTTTGAGGCTGAAAAGCAATCGTTAGGAAAGGAAAATTCGAATTATGACACAAGAAATTTACTCTTCTACATCGAGCTCAGCTTGTCCATTGATCGCATCGTCTTGGTGGAGATCAGCAGGGGGCGCCATGTTCTCTCAATTACTGGGTGGAAGTGATAAGGATGTTTGAATATTAATGCTACGCTCATGGAAGAATATTTGACGCTTGTCGTGTCGCTGAATTAAGAAAATTAAAATAACTTCTTTTATATAAATGCCCCCTCTTTCAATACGTTTTTAAGATTCCAATCAATCAATTGTGACGCTGGCAAAACTATACTGACAATTAAAATCAAACAAGTTTATGTTGGAAGCACATCAAATGAGGAAAACATTTAACGTGGAAAGTTGCTTCCATTAGGATATATGCTATTGGTAATGGTATCTCCTAGGCACATACCAGGATCAATTAAACATAAATAAACAAAATATGTATGTCTCTATTAATTTTCAAGATTCCATCACGGCCGATCGATTGGGACCCTTTACCAGATAATTTTTTTATTGTAAAAGACGGCAAAATGAGGAAAAACTTAATGTGGAATGTTGCTTTCATTATTCTTTGTAAACTTTGGATGTGGTTCATTATTGGACAAACTTTTACTCGGGATGAATGCATGTGCTCATCATGATAGCATCTTTCATTCCATGTTTGTATTCCTTTTTACTTTTAAATGTAGACAAAAAAAGTATCTTTCAAGCAATAAAACGTCTCTCATGAACTCCATATAAAGAAACATTGGATGGACTGACATTTATCGTAATAACACAAGGCATTTTCGACAACTTCATAATCATTGTCTTCCAAGGACGCCACTAGGCCTAGTCAATTGTGTGGGTAGATGTTAGTTTAGGGCATGTTCCATTGCATCAATTGTGTGGGTAGATGTTAGTTTACGGCATGTTCCATTGCATTTCAACTTTCATGTCACCAATTTGCAACATACATAGGCTACACATAGTGCCCTTCCATTCCCAGCCCCCATCACAACAAAAAAACTGCAATCTAACAATAAATATCGACAAATGATCCAATCTCCCCCCCTTTGCACCAACCCCAATAGCACTCTCATGGATACATTTTCAATTACAAGAACCTTGTCAGACTCCTTCCCTTTTACACCACTAGAACACTCAGCAAGTTTACCTATGTGCATTCAACTAGTCAAGCATGAGCACCTCAAGCTTAAAAGACAGGAGATTTTTAACTCCCAACTCAATTAAAAAAAAAAAAAAAAAACATTAGAGAAAGCCCTAACCTAGCATTGTCTTGAAATGAAAAATTTCTTAAGTTTGAAAAACCTTGATCAAAAAGTGCTCCAGTTTACTCACATAATGGCATAATTCTAACATAAGAAGCCTTGCCACTCATTAGCCCCCTTTTACACCTGCTGCAAGGGTGCGTGACCAGGGACCGATTTTGACGGCTTTCACGCCTGTTTTTCGGGTTTTTGCCTGTCAAAACAAGCAAAAAAAAAAAGTGCCTGGCAAATGAAAGGCAGCGATTGGGCAATTGCCTGTCATAGGAAAAGGCAACTACGAAACATGCCTGGCATTTGAA
>JAANSK020019689.1:0-18139 GCA_011763485.2 Isoetes engelmannii
TTGAAAGTATCAGGTCGCTTATTTCCAATAATAAACGACAAGTGTAACAGGGCTTTTGGAGCCAGATAAATTTCAAACAAAGAAAAACGTTGACCGAGCTAGGAGCAAGGCTACTCGGTCGTCCTGATCGATATAAGCTGTGCAGATCCAAAAATAAAATATAAGATGAAAGCTGAGTTCAATATGCACGTAACAATGGAGCCTAATCTGTAAATGGTTAGGGCTTGGGCTGTCGAAAAACACTTTATACTTCGACCTTAAATAATAACCATTGCATTGATTTTCTTGTTTGAACTTTGAAAATATAGTTCAATAGTGCATGGTTAGTTGTGTTTGATATTTTGAAGTTGAAATTGAATAGTTTTGTGCGTCGGTGAACTGGTTGATAGTTCTTGTGTTGTTAACACATATTTTGTGAGATTATCTTTCAGTGCGATCTTGTTTTTTGTGCTATCTGCAAAAAAGCCACAACTTCATCTCTATTTTTTTTCGTGACGAGAGGTTTTCAATTACTGGTGTAAATACTCTTGTCTTTATAAACATGTGTTCTTCTCATCTTGTATTAAAGTCTCAGCTAAAAGCTTCATTATTTTCCCATGTTTTGCATCTACGATAAACCATTTCAAACCTTGCTACAGCTTGATCGAAGTAAGGAACGTTGAAGCTCTTGTAAAGGAAGAGAATGTGGGAAAAGGCTTGTTTGTGATGCGTAATGTTTGACAGTGGATTCAATGGTAGTGTTGAATGCACAAACAAATGCCACACATCACAAACAGGTCTTTTGCCACATTCTCTTCCCTTACAAGAGCTTCAATCTTCCGTGCTTGAATCAAGATTTATAGCAAAGGTTCAAATGGTTTATCTTGGGTGCAAAACATTGGAAAATAATGAAGTTTTTTGCCGAGAAAAAAACACAAGATGAGAAGAGCACATGTTTATAGAGGCAGACCATTTACACTAGCAGTTGGAAACTTTTAGTCACATAGAAAATGGAGATGAAGTGGATGGTTGTTATGCAGATGGCATAGACGCAAGATTGCAAGCCAGAATTTAATTTATTACAACTGATTCATACATGCATGTGCTTGTGAAGAAGATTTGAATTGTGGCTTTTTTGAGTGCCAAAAAACTCCTTGTCCCATTAAAAATTCATTTTGCTCCGTCATCGCCTCCTTCCGCCATCGCCTGCTTCTGCCATCATTCCAATTCCAATCTCCTTGTTCTGCCATCGCCACCCAGATTCGACCTTATTGCCAAGCCTCTGGCCATCACCCCAACTCCTACCATCTCCACTATAGGCCATCGTCCTTGTCATAGCTCCTGGCTATAGCTTCTCCCTATAAGATTCAAGCCACAATCCTGCCCACCGCCTCCCTTCCTCTGCTTCTGATGTGCTCCCCTATACTTTCGAGCCCCCAAATTCAATTTGGAGACCCAAATTCCCTTAGAGTGCAACACAACTCCTCCCTCCTGTCAAACCTATTGCGCTCTCCTATACTTTCGAGTCCCCAAATCCAATTTGGGGACGCAAATTCCCCTAGAGCGCCACATATCTTCAATTCTTGCCTCACAACAAGCACCTGGATGCAGGAAACAATTGTAATAAACTGAATTATGGCTTGCGATATTGTGTCTCATTTCTTTCTTTTGTGCTATCTGCAGAAGAGCCATAACTTCATCTTTATTTTCTCCTGCGACGAGAGGTTTTCAATTACTGGTGTAAATACTCTTGCCTCTATAAACATGTGCTCTTCTCATCTTGTATTAAAGTCTCAGCCAAAAACTTCATTATTTTCCAATGTTTTGCACCTACGATAAACCATTTCAAACCTTGTAGGAAAGATTGAAGCTCTTGTAAAGGAAGAGAATGTCGACTTGTTTGTGATGCGTGATGTTTGATAGTGGATTTAGTGGTAGTGTTGAATGCACAAACAAACACCATACATCACAAACGGGTTTTTTGCTACATTCTCTTCCTTTGCAAGAGCTTCAATCTTCTATGCTTGAATTAAGATTTATAGCAAAGGTTCAAATGGTTTATCTTGGGTGCAACATTGGAAAATAATGAAGCTTTTGGTTGAGACAAAAAAACAAGATGAGAAGAGCACATGTTTATAGAGGCTTTGCTACACTTTCAATTTATTGCATGTGATCTTAAATCCTAAAGCCTTTTCTTTCTCCGTAACTAAGCCGATGTTTCATAGTTATTTGTATTAGGCATATGCCCCATGTCTTACTTTTGATTTGTGAATCATGTAATTCTCCTTGCTGATGAAAAGCAGATGTCAGGCTTTAAATCTATATAGTCCGTATTTGTCTGTATGTATTCACGTTGTTTTGTACATGCTGAAGAATGCCTTGGATTTCAGCTTTGGTATCATAGAATATATTGTATGCACATAAATTATCGTACTGATTACGTTGCCCAAGTCTGTTGGTATTTGCAAGGAATTTCATAATTTTGGTGGTTGTAATGTTCAAAATTGATTGCCAATGCTTCTTGCTTTGTATTGCAAGTATTTGTGGTACTCTTGTAGAAATATATGCTAAGTGTGCAGCAGCATATTAGGAGGTTCGCATAGCATTTAACAGGTTGTCTCCAAGTCTCAACTAAAAGTTATGTTGTTGTGTTTCACATTCACATTTAACAGGTTGTAACCAAGTCTCAGCTACAAATTATGTTGTTCTCTTTGAGATTCACATGCAGCTTTTGTTGCTTCACTTTGGCTATCTGCCATAGTTGTGAGAAAAAATTGGATATGAGTTGAATTGCATTATCTCTTACCTGAAACAAACTTGAGATCCTTAAATATGGTACAAATTTAAAAGGTTGTACGGCGATAGCGTGTGCTACCAGCATTAAACCTGAAGCCAAGATAGACCATAGAAAGCAGATGGTATAAAGTAATTTGCTCAGTGATGTTCTAGTTCTCCAAAAAATGTTACTTGTATGGTTCTTGTATGGTTCTACGGTGCTTGGGCTATAAATTTGTGAGATTTTGCTACTAATAACGAAATATTTTTGGAAGTTTTCATACTACAACAAATTTATCGAACTCACTAGTTTTAAAATTTGTGTGAAGTCCACTGTTTGATACAAAATAAAAGATTACCAAACAATTAATATTCTTAGCATTTAGAAACTCAAGTTGTACCATTGTCTTTTTGAGGAATTAGGGGATGCTTACTGATATGGACTATATATAGTCGTGGAAGAGAGCCATATGAAAACGTGGTAGTGAATCAAGTTAATGTATTGTGCTTGGGTACATTTATGCATGACGGCACATACAAAACTTATAATGCCACGTTTGTTATTGCAAGAACAAAGAGTTAATTTGGAGTGCATAAGTTTGTTTTTCTGCTTGTTCTTGTTGTACTAATGCTAAGAACGAATGGGTCTATGGTGCTCCCATTGGAAAGTCTTATTGATAGCCACTATAATTAATGATGCACACTCGAAGACACCGAAAGCCCGTCTTTATCATCTAGGATGGGTTAATCGGATAGTTGATGTGGTCAATTCGGCTACCCGCTATCAGCCACAAAGAATTTTGCTAAATTCAAAAACTGTTTTGGCTCCAAAACCTTCATTTTTCGATGACATCTCACCATTTAAACTTAGTAATACATCAAACCTTTAAGTAATACATTTAACACTTCAAATAATATGTAGTTCCCCTTCATGGTTCTTTACATGTATCTTCTATATAAATTATCTGCACAAATTAACCTGTGAAATCTTTTGTACAATTTAACTTGTGTGTTGTTGAGTTATGTCAAATATATGATGAAGAAAAACAAACATGTAATTGGGTAGTAGAGATCATTTAAGGATAAGTGAAGTGAGGTGAAATAATGGACAGAAAATGAGAATTTTTGAGACAAGGTGATGGATGAAAATGGAACGGTTGATGAAGCGGATGAAAGAAGACGAGGTGGAAGAACTGAAATTATGGACGATGATGTGGAAGAAACAAGGAGTAGACAAAGAGGGTCCAAGGAGATATCATGGGTCATCAAAATAGCCAGGTGAAGTGGAAGGAACCGGGATGTTGGTGATCTCAGAGGCAAAAATTGCCGAGGTGTCAGAAAGATGAGACGTAGAAACAAGAGAATGTGTGAGCACATGGTAGGAATTACGCGGAGAAAGATTGAAAGGAGCTGCCAGTGCCACATCATTGTAGAGATCATTATTGGCCCAAGGATCATCAACAGTAGTTGATTGGGGGTTGATTGAGTAGAACATGTAGCAACCATGGGGGAATCATTGTCGTGGTCACTATCAGCAAAGTGTTGTTCCTTATTGTCAACTGAAATGATGCTATCGGTCATGAGATCAAGAACAGTTGTATATCGGTTATTAGAAATTTCTAACAGATCTTGGCGTCAGTTGTGCAACAGTTGCCCTTCTGCCTGGCGGAGGAAGGGTCGCCCGACCAACATTTCATAATCTCGTGGGTCCTGGTCAGGCCAATGTTGAATCTCAAATTCTCGATAACTCGTTGGGACTAGTGACTGTGACATTTGCCATTTTTATATCATAGGTCGGCCGGTGCATCCGTTGTATGTCCAAACAACGCTTCAACCCATCATTAATCAAATTAACAGCACTCCCGCCATCAACCTGAACCTTGTTTATGCGATGCGGACCAGCAAAGACATCTATTGTAGGAGTGGTGGTTCCTACTGCACCCACCAATACTGTCGAGAGTGGTGATGAAGATGAAAAGATTGGGCAAATGGAGTGAAAAGTGGCAAGGCTGAGTGTAATCTTGGTGCGCTGAAAAGAATGGAGGAGTTCGGCAGGTATGGAGGTAGATGAAAGGGGTGGAAAATTCAAGATCTGGAAAATGACAGACAGAGGGAGATGAAGTTTGGTACTGGTGAATGCCTCCTGCACTTCTAAAGGTAGTGCTGGGTTGGCGGGTAACGGTGTCTCAGAAATGGATGGTAGATGTGTAACAGCTTCTTGAAATGTATGTGATGCAGCTGGCAGATCAACAGGTTCTTTGTCGTTTCTTGCACGGGTAGTTGCAAATACAGCTTCTGGAGCCATGCCACTGAGTGCGAGCCGTTGTTTGATTTGCCTGAGGCGCTGCTGTGTTCTGCAGCTCAAATCTTTAAGATTAGTGACAGGCAAAGTGGCTTGAACCATATTTACCGGGTGAATGTCGCGACATGGCAATTCAGTAATCCAATTGGAAGATCTTCTAGGAGGCTCACTGAGATTTTCCTGATCCAAAAGGTTGACAACTTGTTGTTCCACCGGATCTAGTTGTTGTTGTGGCTGTCTTTGCTGATAAGGTTGTCGATTTAAGGAGAGGGGGTGCCTGGGTGGCTTCCCCGGGATTACCTTTCGTCCACCATAATTGATACGGAGATATGCGTACATATGCCATTTGATTTGTGCTCGAAAGTTGTACTTGGACGACAGGCAGCTGCGGACAATCTTGGAACGTATGGCCCTTCTGACCACAATGGAAACACGTAAGACCACTTGAACCCTGGGAAGTAGAGGTTTGTGTAGCAACAACATTTGTGTCCTGAATAAGAAAACTAGATCCATAAGATAGTGGCCGCGGTGTGTTGCACTCTTCAGTGGAGTGGTTGGTCATATTGCTTCTCTTACAATGGCGGGGACCGATTAAGGCATTGCATTCATTCACATGATGGCCAGCTATATTGCAATGTGTACACCAGATATGGTTGCGGAACGAAGCATATGAGGCAGGATGAGTAGTCATGGCATGGATAGATAGTGGAAGTGAGGTATCAGCAGCTGCAGGTGTACAGAAAGCAATATTGACAAATCTATTGGTAGCTTTAATAGCATCTTCCAATGTTTTGGGTCCTTGGAACTCTGTGTAAACCCGAATTTGAGGATTGAGTCCTTGCAAAAACCAAGCAAACAGCTGATTGTTCGATGGAGTTTCTGCTAATTTGGTCACCAGTAGCTGAATCCGATTTGTAGACTCTCTAGGTGATTCAGAAGACTTAACCTGCTGCCGGGCCAACTAAGTAAGCAGCTGTGAATCATCTTCAGTACAGCTATAATGTGTGAGAAAAGCCTGGCTCATAAGCGTCCAATCTTCGTTCCATGACTTCTTATTGATCAACAACCATTCCTTAGGTTGCCCTTGCAAAGTGGTACTAAACAGATGAAACTTAAGAAGTGCATCTTGGTGCCCGTTTAGTACAGCCAATGAATCAATCTCTCCCAAGTGCACTGCAACACTTTGCTCTGTAGATGGCTTGCCATGCAGAGCACCATAAAATGGGTAGTTAATTTCAACTTTAGCAACTGCCGCAGCCGCTGGAACCTGAGGTGTGGTAAGGGGTGGAGGAAATCGTGTCGTGTTGTTTCCCGTGCCTCGGATCGTGCCTGGGCAGCCCTTCATAACATCATATTTGGCTACCCATTGCATGCCCGCTTCCTTCATTTGCCTGATGTAGACTCAAAGGAGCTTGGGCCTTTGTATAACATTGACAAATCGTCAATGTTTTCACGCATAAACTTGTTCACGATTTGGCATCTTGTTCAAGATCTTGTGTGAAAGTACACTATTGCCCATGGCATTGGGGCAATCCGTAGTGCTTTGGCACCTTGTTTTTTTTTATGAACGTGGAAGCTTTTACAATGCGACTACGAACATCATTGAGTACTTGGGTATCTAAAAAGACCTGTCCCTTGAAGATGAGGAGATTCTGCCTCTTTCAGATGGACTAGATGATTCAAGCAGATGTGGAAACTCTCTTTGCCAGCGTGCCCCAAGAGTTGGGATAGAGTGATAATATGACCTGCTGACTATATCAAGTCCCAATGGAAAAGGCTCAAAAGTCACTACCAAGCAAGCCGAACATGCTGACACAAGGAAAAGTAGTGCTTCCTCTGCATGCAGAGAGGGCAAATCACAGAGACATCCGGACGAAATCTATAAACAACAGTATTTACCTGCACACAATTCTATGAATGATCTGCCACCATAATCTAGATAGCTTAGGATGGAGCAATTTATCCCATGTCCATTACCTGACTGCTTTTCGACGAGGCTCAGGGATAACTAAATGCCATTTTGGCAATAAAGGAAACACTTCAGGATGAACTAGGGGAGCCCCGTATTGTGGATTTTGAGGAAGAATAGCAGCTACTTTTAGCCAAATAGCACGCACGATCCTAATGGAGGAGGAGAAACAATTTGAACTCGGTCCTAGTCAACAATCTTGTCTCATTATACCATGCCGATACTGTCAGCACACCGGCTTCTTGCCATGGGCGCTGCATTAATGGATGAACAAAAGAGAGTGTTTTTTTCATGGTCATGTTTTTAATTGGACGATATGTAAATAAAGCGACTCTCATAGCGGTTAAGTTCCATAGGGGAATAACATGTAATGAGTAAATCTCGGTCGTTTCATGGTAAAATGACATATAATGGGTAAATCTTGGCTGCTGATCGAAGGAATATCCTCAAATATGCTCAAAAACCTGGCATCCTAGCCCCCGCTTGACATTTTTAAATTCAAAATACGAAAAGTCTATCATGGAGAACCTAAAGAAGAGGCAAATACACAGTCACAAGTAGATTGAAGTACATATGCAACATACATATAGCAATATTAGTATCCACTAAAAGCAAAAAAATACTACATGTTCACCCTTTAAGATAGGTAGGTAGGTAGGTAGGTAGATCCCAGAGGGCGCAGCTAATGTAAAGTCTATATGGCATGTGCATGCATAGGGTCAAGAGGAATTATCCCTTATACGAAATTTTCCTAAAAATACCTCTCTCATATTTCATATACCCCTACTATATTTCTTTCATATCCATATAAAAATCAAGCAAAAAAAATACCCCTTCCCATATTATACGTATGGTTTTGGCCCAAAATAAAACCCCTCCCATACACTCACATGTTTTCTACGGTTTCTTCTAACTGACTGCACCTACCGGGGAGGTGGTGGGGGGGGGGGGAGGGAGGGAAGGAGAGATAGATAGATACTTATGGGCCACACATCCAAATGGGACCTGCCCCGACCATTGCACATTACTGAAGTGGATCCTTCCCCTACTAATTTTGCAATGCTAATTCTTCTCTAAGATGCTAGTTGCATTGTAAACATGCATTCCAGAGCTATTGCTTTTAGGTTTGCAACTCGTCATACGCTTTGAGCAAGTAGCTCTTTCAGTTACCACAAAGGCTTTGCTCTTGGTGTTCGACCAGTTCCAAAATCTAAAACCTATTTGTATTCGAGCCCATTTTTGCCTGAGGAGCAGTGACCGGGCTATTTGAGAGCAGGTGGCCGGTAGCATTCCGCTGCACATGCCTATATTGCTTCAGGATGATGTGGTGGTGCAGGTTTGGAAGGTGTATCCTGACGTTGTGGCTTCATGCTTTGTGCGATCTTCCTACCAAGCGCTAGCTATTCTTGACACTTTGCCTCCTTTTAACAAGTAGTCTCTACAACTTCCGGGCTCTAGCTGGCGTTCAGTCTGGGTTTGGACGTGGAGTCCACTCCCTGCACCGAAGGTAGTGGTGCATCGTTGTATCAGGGTGAATCTTCTAACTGCACCACTGGGGAGATAGATAGATAGTTAGGTAGGTAGGTAGGTAGGTAGATAGATACAATTTCTTATGTCCACGAGAAGCCGAAACTTATGGAGCACACATTCAAATGGGACCTACCCCGACCATTCCACATGACTGAAGTGGATCCTTCCCCCACTAACTTTACAATGCTAATTCTTCTCCACGATGCTAGTTGCATTGCAAACATGCATCCCAGAGCTATTACTTTTAGGTTTGCAACTCGTCATACGCTTTGAGCAAGTAGCTCTTTTAGTTACCACAAAGGCTCTGCTCTTGGCGTTCGACCAGTTCCAAAATCTAAAAGCTATGCTCCAAAGTTGTCTTTACCTCGTCCACCCCATGGCATGCAATTCAGAATCTACAAGCCCAGATTTGGCACAAAATGGACATCTACCACCACAACATCCAAATCTGGCTTCTCTAGAATGAAACAGTCATCTAGCTTCAAAAATTTGGCCCCCTCAAGAAGAGTCCGACTACCAAAAGCATGGACCTTCACATCAGAAGGATGCACAGACAAAAATATACCAATTTGAGCAATGAAATTTGTGATCACAATGGTCCTCATCCTAATTCTAAAATACCGATCATATAGGATATCCCATAAATCCTAGCACCATATACTATATGATTTTGTAAGAAAATTTACCACATATAGCAAGTCTGCCAAAGTATACGTGTCCAACCATTGGAGACTAAGAGCTTTTGCCACTTCATTAATATAACTACTAAATGCCCTAAAAAAAGAAGAACATTTTGGCAAATATAGTGATATAGTTTTTGTTGTTCATCAAATCTGAAAGTTGCCTGTGAACATTATAAATTAGGATCAAAGGCTTAAAAATGAATACTTTTTATGCTTTTCCATGGGTTGGTTAGTAGCAAATGGTGGTAAAGAATGTGAGGCCCCAGCCTCTAGATAATTCTATTTCTCTTTTTATTATTGGAGTTGAAAGATGGAACATAAGAAGTTGCCAGCATGCATCGGATGTCCTTATCACAACAAAAAGAACATATTTCAGGTTGACATGAGTGCAGATTTCAGAAAAGAACTCCATCGTGTTCTTCTTGATTGATTTTTCTTAAGTCTTTTAACTTTAGTGTTGAAAGATGAAGTAGAGAAGATCAAATGTTTTGAATGCCTGTGGTGGTATCAATAGGGCTACCCATTTAATATTATTGAATGTTTCCACATTCAATTTTCATTTACATGATTGAGACCACGTTTTTTTATTCGTCTTCTAAACATCAAATTGATAGGTTTAACATCATCTACATAGGTAAAGGTGAAGAATTATCAGCCCACGTTGGCTCCCCAAGTTTAAACAAGTTAGATTTATCATGAAGTAGAAAAATAGGCAGCCCAAATGTTCTCGCATGTAAACAAGAACAGACTTGCTACAACTTGATTTAGACCTCTGTGTATGAAAATACAAAAGGCTTCATATTACAAGTTGACTCGGATGTCTTGATTTACGCATGTCATCCTTGCTAATCCTCTATGTATCGTTCCAATGTTATCAGATGTCCCGAAGGACAATTTGGGTATCTAGAGTTGGATGCCAAGCCCTCAATAGTAGAGGACCATTGACCATGTTTTCTTTTGATCCTCTTGGATGCCAAGCTCTTGATAGTAGAGGACCACTGACCATGTTTTGTTTTGATCCTTTCACATTCAGAATTAATTTCCATGATGCAGACCACGAATACTTGATTTGACTTCTAAAGGTAAGATTATGGAAAGAAAAAAGTAAGTTCAGCATGAGCTAAAGAACTACATAGGTAAGGGTGAAGAACACGTTGACTCCCCAGTCCAACCAAACAAGTTAGGTTCATATTACCTCATACTTTTGGATAAGTGATAATAACCTCATGGGTACTACCAACAAATACGAATCCACGCGTGTAATACGTTAATATGGACCCTTGGGGAACGAACCATCACTAAATTCCTTCACTCATCTGTTCTTTTCAAATCTAATGAAGCCTGGAAAAACGAGCAGTATCGTATCTACCTACTCAGAAAGCAATCCATAAAACCGAAAAAGACGTCCTCTTTTCTCCTCAAGGATCGCTTCATCCTTTTCTGAAGATCATTTCGCCTGTTTCTGTTATTTTGGTTAATCCGGTTGATCAGCAGATACTTAAGTTAGATATGGAGCTGAAGCTGGTGCAGGTTTTTTGGTGGCTTCTGATCATTCCGTCAACCATGGCAGGCAGGGTTCTGCAAGGTAGTTATTTTCGTAGTTTTGATTAATTTTTTTCTGATAGAAACACTCTGCATTTTTTATATATTTGGTTTATCTTAGATCACGAGTTATATAATTGGGTTTTTTTTCTTTGAATATTTCAGATGCAGCAGAACAGTGTTCTGGTCGTTTTATCACCATCAGCCAGAAAATGCTGACTCATCAACAGGGATACCTTCAGTTCCATGTGGAAATATTGAATGACTGCCCTGGTAGCTGTGCTGCCTCTCAAATTCACCTCCATTGTGGCCAATTCTCTAGCTTCGGATCGGTCGATCCCGCCGTGTTCCATCGAGTTGCAGATGATGATTGCCTCCTCCTCAGTGGCAAGCCTTTGGCTCCTGGTTATGTTGTGGGTTTCCATTACTTGACTGAACGTATTTATCCTATCAGTTTCAAGTCTGCAATGTTCTGCTCTTGAGCTCCATGGCCATCTCGCTTTGTATATATCCCTCCCTTTCTAAATTTTTGTTTACATTCCACTAGGTCATGGTTATCTTTATCAATTGATTATGTAAAGTCCTTGTTTCAATTGATCACATTATAATTCCATATATGGTCTCTAATGTCATATTTAATAAATTCAGACAAGTTATTTCACAACATTCCTTCACTTCCTTTGCTCATGTAAAAAGTACTATATCTATCTATCTACGAATAATGACTAGAATTTCCTTAGAATATTCGTTCTTTTTTTTTTTTTTGTCTTTATTAGATATCTAGGGTGCCAAAAAAGGAAAGGAGTAAACTTTTGTGTCAATTTTGTCATATTTTTGGTTATAGGCAAAGGCTTCTCTTCTAAGTCATAGAAAACCCCTTCCTTTTGGAAATTTAGTTATCATCATGGCAGTTTGATAGGTTTAGGATATTAGCATCATATTCATTACATGACATAGGGAATGTTAATGTTCTATACTACAATCTACTAACAACCTATTACTAATTGAATGGGCTGCAAAACATTTCAAAATCAAGGTGCCTAGGCACCATGAATGGGTTGGCATTGTGGGGAGCGGTCTTGATATAGTTTTTGATCCCACAAATGATCCCACATGGATACACAGCATATCTAATTTAAGGTTTTTGAGTTTAAGACAATTTAGATGTATCATCTAAATCATTAGGTAACATCTCTAAATTCAAAGAAGTTATCTTCTTCGCCGTTGATTGTAATATTATCTTTAAGTTTAAATAACTAAATCTTATTAGCCATTGAAACTTTTTATATGCTACTCACAATGGAGTACTTTTTACGATTGATTCCTTTTTTGGATGGCAAAGATCCTATTGGACCTCAAACCTAAATACTATCCAACTATCCCAACAAAGGAGCCAAAAAAAAAGGAAGAGGGGGGGGGGGGGGGGTGCCAAGGCACTATGTATTGTTCCAATGGAATTGATTTTCTTGTTACTATATATTTGGTTATAGTTGTTGAATGAGAGGATGGGGTTGATTGTTTGGTTGTAGTTGTGAATGAGGTAATGTCAATGTAATAGGCATGTGCGTATTACGTTGAGAGAGTGTTTTTTGTATTGTGAGGATGGAGGTGCCATGAGTTTTTTCATGAAATTAGACTAGTGTTTAGGCCCATTATGAGGAAGGATATCGTGTTTTGTGATTTCTGTGTTGTTTGATCTTAATACTTAAATAATATTGTCCATGTCCTTTCCCAAAATTAAGTTAAGCATCATATTTTTTCCAAAAGACGAAACAAAGTTTATTAATCAAAAGTAGCGATTACAAAATGCGCGCATGTCTTATCGATCTGTGTAAGCACAGGAAAATGCCCCCGGAACACGATCTTGAAGCACTATGTACTTACTTCAGTAAGAAGCTAGAGATAGGAAGCTCGAGAGGTGCACTTAATGTAAAGTCTATATGGCATGTGCAGGTATAGGGTCAAGAGAAATTGTCCCTTATATGAAACTTTCTTAGAAAAATATCCCTCAAATTTCATATACCCCTACCATATTTATTTTGTATGCAAATGAAATTCAAGCAAAAAAAAAAAATCTCCTCCCATACTTATATGTATGGTTTTGGCACACAAAACGAGATTGGGTGCTTCATGTTGTCTTAGGTTTTGGGACCACCATTGCATGTGCAGTAAAAAATGGGGGAACTGTGTAGCCATAGACATCAATAAGGAGGCTATCTAATTTATCAGGATGGGATTGCTTGTTTCACCTACTCTTCCAGATGAAAATGAAGAGCTAGGAGTTAAAGGCTCATCTAATTATGCCAAACTCACTTCATCAGAAGTTCAACCTCCATGACTAGTTCCACAGAAGATGAGGCTACCTTTGTGGAACTCCAAGTTAACCCAGAATAAGTGAAAGAAGCACCAAAGCAGGAGCCGCAAACTGGGGACTAGGCAGAGACGAGCCATGCCCAAGATAAAGACTATGAAACAGACTTGTAAAATGAATTCCGTTTATTATTAATTTTTAGCTAAACTAACTTATGATATTGATGATTAACAAGGTTGAGTTATCTTTAAACCTAGGATAAAGGGAAAGAAGCTCCAGAGCAGGAGCTGCAAACTAGGCATGAAGGACAGCAAAAAAAGATTTAGATAAGACGACTATTTATGGAGAAAGCATGGAAAACAATGTACTTGTGCTGGCAATTCAATCCTAACTGGGTGCTTCATGCATGCAAATCTATGAGCCATCCCCAAAAACTCCAAACTCTGTCATAGTCACACTTATGAGGTCAAAACTAACAGATGGAGAAGTCAAATCACATATCAAACTCTTCTTATTCCTTATATTCAATTGATCTGATCCATTGCTCGGATTTTTTTTTAATCTTCAAATGCGGCCACATCCTTACCCCATGAAATTAACTCATTTACCAAGTCCAAAACAAATCAATGTGATCGCATATCGCTTTGGGGGAAAAAAAAAAAAAAAAAAAAGCGATCACATGTAGACGCCCTTGTTCAAATCCGGTTTGAAAGCCGTCACCGAGGAATCTGCTCAATGCAGAAAACTTTTGTCTAGAATCTTTTGATTCATTCTCCGAATATCTTTAATAGCCAGAATGCGCGCACTGAAGAAGTCCTGCGAACATTCGCCGTAGAATAATATGTATCTCTCCAGCTAATTTGTTTGTTATAGTTGCCATAATGCTTTTTAAAGCTTCACATGAATAAATACTGCACTCACATCATGGACGTGGGGAAGCCATTCTTGCATGAACTTGCATCTAAAATAGAAATGGGCAAGGCATTCTTGCATCTTACATGCTGCTACATGTAGCTTCGTCCATGACGTTGGAGAAGGGATATTGGTCCACCTAACGGGGCTCCCCGCCGTGCAGGTCGCTGGTACAGCCAAGAATGGCGTCCCCATATCCCTTCTCTATAACATCTCCCAAATTTCTTTCCAAACACCTATGCATGCATTTAACTGATTTAACTGCATCTAGGGATTGTACTTTGGACAACCCAAAACGATTCAAATGAAGAATTCAATTGACTTGATAACTATCACGTGGCTGGTACATGGTGTAAATGACCAGTAAAAAGTGTATCCTTTTTTGTTTTCAAATTTGGTCAAAGTTCTTAGAAAAGAAAGGATGGAACTTCATCTAGCGAGAATCCTTAACTAAACTTATGATAATTTATTATATTTAAGTAAAAAATAAATTCTTCTTCCTCTTCGATGTATAGGGTAATGGAGGTTGGGATCTCCATTCCCAGTTTTCAGGTTGGGTCCCGCGACCGACGTTAGCCGGAGGGGGTGACCTGGAAACTGGGAATGGAGATCCCGACCTCCATTCCCCCAATGTAGAAGTTGGGGACTTTGTTTTTTAGATTTTATGCATTCAGCTTCAGAACAGAGCTTCAGATCCGGCAACGATTCCTGTAAAACCAAGCTATTAAGTCTGGCGAAGATTCAAACCTGTTAGATCCAGCAAAGCTTTAATCCGGCGACCTGAAAGATCTGCACGATCTGTAAGCCCTGTAAGATCCGGCGACGTCTTCACAGATGCTGTCGAGCAGAGGTTCTTGTTAGATCCGGCGAGGTTCTTTCCTTGGATTGATCATCGGCTTATGTCTCCTCTGCGGGGGGAAGAACCCGAAAACGAAATAGGAACCCTAAAATATAACCTAAAGAATAGGTCGTGCGGAATGGATGAAGCCAAGTTTCATTCCGCTTTATTGGGTGGTGCCACGCGTCGCCACAAGACTGCACGCCAGTAAAAAATACGGACCCAACTTCTATATTGTTATGAGTAAAGTAAACGTCCAAACACTCAAAGTATGCTTTAAGGAATAGTAAGTAAACGTACAATGAGGAAAGGTATTCAAATAAAAGAAAGACATGTAGAGGACCATTTGTCATTTTGTTCCAACCTAAAGTCCCACTATTTTGAGTCAAAGTCTCGTGATTTGTGGTAGATAGACAATCAATGTCCCTATTCAGCATGCTGTCAATATAGTTGTGGTATGTGTTGTACAGCTAAGGTTGAATAATGAGGTGCCTACCATAGGATTTGCTCGACTATCAACATATATCAAGCCAGGGCCCAAGAGTCATAGCCAGGGCTCGAAAAAGGGGGGGACCTACCCTACACTTGCCGGTTCATCTCCATTTTCGTCCGATTCAAAGTTTTTGTTGCAGGCAAAAATCTGGTTCATTTGAAGGTAGTTCTATTAGAAAATCCGGCATATTGAAGAACAACAATAAACAGCTTCCGGACCTCTTTATTATGAACAGGGGATGTTCTGGTTTGATGAAATTTTTTTTTCGAGCACTGGTCATAGCATTTCATGCTCTGGGGCCTATACTATAGCATTGAAGAAGCTTCCTACTTCATTTTCATCTTTTCAACCTAACAACAATTAATATTTACTTCATTTTCATCTTTTCATTTATAAATGAAACACCTAATAACAATTAATATTTATAATTATGAGATTGCGCCTTACCTTAAAGCCTTTTCATGGTCTCCATGGACGATAAAAAATCTATTATATTTTATTCTTATACATGCTATTAGACAAATGTTGTGAAGGCGCAGTAGCTCTTGTAAACACCACCTTCAAAAAATAATGTATCTTGCTAAATTCAAGATAGCGTGATACTTCCAATTCTTGTATCTATTCCATTCTATTATATTCTCAAAGATCACATTACCAGAAGAAACACGGTGCCAGAAAAAATTTAAACAATTTTTACGTCATGCAATATTGGCAGGATCCGAATTAAGTGAGGCAGAATTTCCAAGATCTGATTCGGAAGAATGAACTGAAAATTGAGATCTATCCTCTACCCTTGAATTTTGCCTCATAGGTTTACGAGACTCCCCACTTTTAGGGGGCCCGAAATCAGCCACCAGAACGACTACATGAGGCCCTTCTGGTGTTTCTGTAGAAGATTCATTTTCCAAACTCTGCTCATAATCAGGGCTCTGATCTGCATGAATTTGATCCACATCAATATTCCCAGTAGAAGGAGGAGCTTTATTCATGATCTGGGCTCGGCAAAGCGGGCAATTTGAATTCATCAGAAGCCATTTATCAATGCAAGGAAGGTGAAATGCATGGCTGCAATTGGGCAGAATTCTTAGCTCTTCATTATCCTGGAATTCGCCAAGACATACTGCACAATCTGTGGATTCGAATACCGCTGCTCCGGATTTGAAAACATGAACCGGAATCAATTGGATCACGGTTTGATCCAAACCCTTTGAAGTGGAGATCCAAATCTGCTCAATATCCAGGGTCCGGGCCGGATTGGATGCTCTGTTTTGTCGGGAATGGCTGAAGAAATTTCTCCAGCTGCTACAGTAGCGAAGAAATATGCAGTAATATACGAGTAAAAGAAACCCAATTACGAGAAGGGCTAAAACCCCCACTAAAACGGCAAGAAGGACCCCTTCCTTGTGCCCATGCTTGCCACTGCTGCTAGACGAAGCATGCTGCTCGCCGCTGCTGCTAGACGAAAGAAAATCAGGAGGTTGCGGAATCGAAGGAAAAACCTGTAACATTTTTCTTCCGATGTTAAAAAATCGGAGGTCCGACGCCAATTTCCACCTGTTTGCAGTAAAAATTATTCGATCCCCTGCGATTTCTATGAGCTATGAAGCAACAGAAGGCACCAAAGCCTTAATTTGTAAAACAAAAGTTCAAAGCTAAGGAAAGACAGACAGAAGTTTTGTTGAACATGACATACATCAGGAGGGTCGTCTGCCATAGAGAGTAGTTCAAATGGGCCAGAGAGCATGGCATATACTGCTCGTATTTGTGCCATGTAAGAAGCTTCATTTGTCCACATAGAGCCTTTTGCATGGGAATATCTACACTATGTTTTACTTTTTCTATGGTAGTGCTTTGCATATCAATATCAAGGTAGTAAACTTTGGGTTTTTTCTACAGGATAAAAAATACTATCCATCTGTCTATTAGTAGAAGTCCTCTGCATATCACGGCAGTAAACTCTGGATCGGTGCAATGCCAAGGTAGTAAACTCTGGGTTTTTTCTATGAGGTAAAAAATACTATCTATCTATCTATCTATTTATTGAAAGTCTATTGCATATTAAGGCAGTAAACTCTGGGTTGGTGAACAAATAAAATTGACCCTTAAATTGTGTTCTGTCCACGTAGAACTCTTGATCCAAACAATTGGAATGGGGAATGCTATCTCACATGCTAGCTAGGTGTAAAGATACATTTAAGATCATGTATGACTTGTTTTTCCATTAGAAATGCTACGTTGACTAACTTTATAGTCGAAAAATCCTTTCTATTCTATCTATGACCAGACTTTCCATTGTGATAACATAAAGATGGTTGATGTATGCAAGCTGACATTTACGTGTCACATTCTACAAAAAATAGGTTCAACCGAGCTACCAAGAACTCCTAAAATTCCCCACTCTTTGAGTTCCCAGAACCTCCCACGCTCAATTGAAACTAATCCCTTGCATTAGTGTATAATGGCCCAGCTTCACAATGGCCAGGGGTGAGTCCTCTGTGCCCTTGCTGTGGTCTTCATCCAGAGACGGTGGAGCATTGCCTGGTCCTTTCACCAAGGCCCCCAAAAATGAACTTGTATAAAAAATTAACATGAAAACCAGTATGTATGTGGTTTTTTTATACCACAATCCACAATCTAGGAAAAAACCAGGTGTCCTTCCTGGTTATGCAAAACCAATAGTGGTTCATATCATATTTTTGGTACTAATTCGAAAGTTCACACTAATTTTTATAAATCAATATTAGTTTATAAGATTGTTTTTTAGTGGACATTGATTTAGCAAAACCATTGCTAGTTCATATCATG
>JAANSK020019800.1:0-18132 GCA_011763485.2 Isoetes engelmannii
CGAAAGAACTCCCACGAAGCTAGCTGACCATCCCAATACCAATCCTCCAAGGTGAGCACAACAGCTCGCCTCCAACGGGCCCGCTCGGAGACAGTATCTTGATCATCGTTTTGAGCTAGGTTGGTCATGCAACACAAATTTTCTTGGCTGCTTTAAATGTAATTTGAGCTAGGTTGGTCATGCAGCACAAATTTTCTTGGTTGCTTTAAATGTAACTTATGAATACCCGATTTTGCAATATACGAGGAAAACTACTGTGGGGGCATACCATATGTGCCACTGTTAAAGGCACCATTCTATATCTGGCTAGGCAAGAAGAGGCCTGAGTGGCAACAATCAATCCAAAATGGACACAATTCGACACACATGATGAGAGACACAACTCAACAACTTACAATCTGTATATGTTTCTTTGTCCTTCATGTGTTTGTATTATATGGTTGTATATTTAAGGGAAAATTCTTGAAATGCCCTTGTATTTTATGATAGTTATCAAATTGCCCTTATATTTGCTGTTATTGTCAAAATGCCCTGGAAGTTGAACTGCGGTGGTGAAGTCTGGTGATAAACCCCAGCTCCATCTCCATCCATGCTTCCTTAGCCTTCACTTATCCTAAAAGTATGGACTATACCCACACCCTTTTCTCAATTTAATTTGTTGCAAAATTATCGTTTCATCTCTTCAGCTCTTACCCTTTCCGATCTAAAAATGGCATTTTGCACTTGCTTTTTTCTGAGATTCTCATCCAAATTATCGGCATCCAAAGCTGTTTTCATTTTGCTTAAGCTACTGTTTGATTGAATTCGTCTTGTTCTTCCAATGAACAAGATGACGTTTTGCCGATTGAAGCAGGAAAAGCACACTGGTCTGAAAAATACACGACATTTTCATAAATAGGTATAAAATACAAGGGCAATTTTACAATTACAGTCAAATACAAGGGCATTCTTAGAATTTTCCCTATCCTTCTACATATAAAATTACTACTTTTCAGGGCAAAAAAAAAAGACAAAAAAATTCCAACTAGTCAAAAGCACGTTTGATTATTTTGCATAGCAAAATGCCAAGATTTTGGAGCGTGGTGTCTTTGTATATAAAACCCAGAGAATTGCCTAAGTATGCCGAAGTTTGACTCGAGCTTGTAGAAAATGTCTTGAATTTGCTGCTCGACCTGTGCATGAACTTTTCAGAGAGTCTTCCCACAATATGATCAGAGGCAAGGAGATCAACTATGCAAGTATAGTGATCCATTTCTGGTGCAATACCATAGCAACTATGCATTGTTCTAAAATACTCGAGCCCTTTCACCACCATTACGACTGCACGCAGACAATAGGCAAGTGAATGTAGTAACGTCTGGCATTACATACTGTTGTTGCATATTTTGAAAACAACTCACAGCCATATCACCGTCGCAATTCATGCCATATATTCTTATCATTGCATTCCATGATGCAACAGGTTGTACCCCTAGATTATCAAAGACTTGTGATGCCTCTGATATAAAACCACATCTGGCATACAGGTGCCAATAAAAATATCTATTTCGGAGTCCTTACTCGAGATTTGAAAATGTAATTCTCGGCCCTTGTCAATGGCTCCTATGATACAAAAGCTTTCAAGCAGCATGTAAGGGTAACATTATTCGGACATATCTTATGCACTTTTATGTGCTCTAAGCATTTCAATGTTTCTAGACACCATCCTTTATAAACATATTCAGTAATTAATACACTCCATGACACAATGTTTTGAACCGGCAAGGTGTCAAAGACATTTTGTGCTTCTATGAGTGAGCCATATTTAGCATACATATCAACCAAAGAATCACCAACCAAAGTGTTCCCTCCATACTTGTCATGTTGTACCAGAAAATACTACTCTGATATTATATATTAAGAAATACGAAAGTATTTCTATTCATGTAATCTGATATTCAAATTATGGAGGTCATAAATGATAATAATAAAAATATGTAATATGAATGCATGAATGTTGCTCCGAAGAGAAAACCATCCATAAGTATAAGGCAAGGTAGCCAAGTACAGTGTAGGCATAATACTTTCCTAATCCTTTGTATAACTTTGAATACCACAAATGTTCTGGAGCTATGCAACATGTTCACTTAATGCTAGTCTCTACTATTTACAAGGATGCTTCCGTGTAGATGCAGCACCAAGCTATGCCTTGATCACCATATAAATATTAGGCCCAGATTCCACTACTGTAGAAGATCAGGGTTGGGTAAACCTGAGAGCATATTCTTAAGTATTTCTTTTGCAATCATGTGCAATGCAATTAACATATTGCATACCATACTACAAAAATTGCTATTCTTAGTTGTTCCACCATACAACACCCTTCTACATTCATCTACTCGAAATAATAGTCTATACCTCGTACAAAAATAGCAGGAGCTCATTAGTTGTTCCAAATGTTCATGTGCTAGAAACAAATCACACCATGGTTCCTACTAACCTTTAATCCCATCCTAGCTTGGCTCCTTGGTAAAGCTTCCTCTCTTCTTCTTTCCCAGTTCTTCTTTGCTTTTTCTATCCTACCCATTCCCCAACCCTGCGTTTCTGCTAGTTATTGTTCAGTTTTTTAAAGATATAGGAAGTTTGTTAGGGATAGGGTCTTCTAAATTAGGTCTGGGCAGCATGGCAATGCCTGTTATTGGCACATGTAGAGGTTGTGGTCGATAAGGAGGGCACTGGAGGAGAAATTGTGGTAGTATCTTCAGCTTCAGGCAGTATTTTGGCGGCCAAAATCCCACTAGTGTTTTATTTGGACTGTGCTTTTTCATGTGTGGTTGTGGATTTGGGTCAATTTGGGGACGTCATAACTGCATGTGGGTCAGTTTTGGTTGCCGTCAATGTGCCGCTTCACATGCAGGCAGGCGTTGCCTAGAGGTGAGCAGATGCAACTGGACCTCTGCATCGGATTCTGCATGAGCAAGGCCTTCTGAGGCATTCATGCTGCTGGATGTGTGAATTTCCACAGTTTGTGGTTATTGTGGCAATATAAAACTCGTGATGGGACTGCCAATGCCAGAGCCTTGTATGATGTATGCATCGAAGGTGAAAACACTCCTGTGCACATTCAAGGAGGAGTATACCTGTGAATCTAGCTATGTGGCATGTGGATTGCTTCGAGGTTCCTCGGCACTGCTCTTTGATTCTTTGATGGTGGAGTGCTTTGTTTTTAGATCTTTGTTTTCTGTGTTGGATATGGTATAGACGGAACAATCTTTCATTGCATCATCCAATTTCCTTCAGAAATATAATGGTTGTAGCGCAGTAGCAGCAATGCCGGTTGCTACATTATCGCTGCAGACATGGATGGTGGAGGGTTGGGGAGAATCCGAGATGCATGATTGCCCCCAGCTCCAATGCTAGTGTTGTTTTCTGGGACACTGGAGCACCTTCATGGAGTTGTATTTTGTCTTATGCTTTCTGCTTTGCCTTGTGAAGCTAGTTTCAGCAATGTGAACCCTGTTTATGAACTTCTTCTGTAAATTCGGCAATGTAAATCTTGTTTGTGAACTTCTTTTGGAAATCTAGCAATGTAAATCCTGTTTATGGATATGAGTGTTTCAATTTTATGCATGGACTCCAATCGATATTTGCAGCCTCTTCTTCTTTGTTCATTGTTCCAAATTTAGGTGACAAGTTTATTGTTGATTCCATGGTCATACATGTACATGTATATGGGTAGAAACGTGTACAGGGAACGCCTTACTATAGGGTGATGTGGAAATTCCATGTTCCTTGATCTCGCATATTTTAGGGTATCTTTGGATCCAATGATCCAAAAAAACTTTTAGGAGTGATCCATAATTTAAAATATTAGGGACGAATCAGGGAGCTACAACTAACCATTTAACACCATTGTTGGGATTCCATTGCATTCTGAAGCTTTGTTGCAAGTTTTCGACGTGAAGGAAGTTATCACAGAAATTATAGACAGGGAATCTTGCTTGAGAGTTTCACGAAAATTTGTCAACTCGGATAAACCAAGCCTAGATCTTCGTACTGTTGGAGCTGCAATGAACGGCCGGGTTAGTGGTCCTAAGTATGCAGGAAATTGCATTCTAGGATTTCATTCCTTTTTTTAATAGCAAAAGCACTTTATAGCAAAACTTTGGCCATACAAAAAAAATAAACTGCTAACGCACTGTGGGTTGCCCTTGCAACTGTATTTTAGATGAGGTTTCTTCATCTTGTTTGTCATTGAATGGTCTAATTCTCACTATGTCCTAGATGGCTACCTAAAATATCTTCAGTCCTACACATAGATGTTGTCAAACTTTGAAGCTCAAAGGAGATTTTTGGTGCTAGAGATGGCATTTGGATGATTTGGCTACTCTATCATGATGGGGAAAAACTACAAGATGCCCTTATATTATGACAAATTTTGCCAAACACCCCTTGCTTTGCATCATCTATGAGATGCCCTTGATCAATGTATTTGCACATGTAGGAATTCGAAATCACCAAATGCCCTTGAATCTTTTGTATTTCATCCTTGGTGAATTATGCTTAAGGAATAGAATAGAATAGAATAGAATATGATTTTTATCGTCCACGGAGGCCAATTGGCCTATGGGACCTGTACAAGAGAAACAACAAGCGCATTACAGCCCGGGTGAAGAAAACCCCCTGGAGAAAAACCGTGGCAGCAATGAGCTTACTGGTATACAAAACACGGGGATGTCGTCCCATGCTAAGGGGACAAAGCCGATGCCATTCGTCCAAGACCTCTTGAAGATATGACCCCCAGAGTTCCTACCACTTCAGTGTTCAGTAATAGATGGAGTGCCTGGCCCGGAACCACTAACTGCGGGTATCGTGCCCTAATCTGTTCGTAAGAGGGGCATGTTTGCAGAGCATGTCCTCAATGACCCTCTGGCGGCAGCACTGGCAAGTCCTGTCTTCACGTGCTTCCCTTGCCCACCGCCCAGTTTCAATACGGAGGTGATGCCCCCACGTTCGGATGGAGGCTATCAGCCTCCGCTTTTTCATGGAGATCAAGTACTGTTGCGGTCCCTGCTTAAGCGTGGGATTCACTTGTTGTCTGTAATGCACGAGCTTCACCTGTGCCAGGGTCTCGGCATCCCAGAGTTTGCCAAGGAAGCAGGCGTCTAGGTAGGCCCAGCTCCTCGTGTTCCTTCTTCGTGCAGACTCGTACGCACCTGTGTGTCTGGACATGCTATTGGGACAACCATTGTGCCTGCTTGTATTTCCAGTAGGCTTTGAGGCGCTGCAGGCCCATCGCGGTCGCCAATGCCGCCCTTGGCAGTCGGTCTTCATCCATTCAAGCTACCTTTTGGAAATACAGAAGGCGGTGGCACCCGTTCGGCCCTGGGGGTGCACCTATCATATAGGGGGTACGTCATGTGCGTGCAAGGGGTCCCCCAAAACCCCCCTGTATACGCCTTAGAAATCTACCAAAACCTCCCATTTCAGCCACATATTGCCCCAAAATTACCTAAAAAAACCCAATCTGTAAGAGTATATGTAAGTCTGGACCTAAAAAAAACCCTTTTGGGTCACTCACATGCTTTGTACGGATTACACTATGTGAACCCCCCCTTGGGTGGCACATGGCTGCTCTCTGGAGCGGGAGGAAACCTGTCTCCTGGAGCAGTATCTGATATGGCACTGTCTGCTTTACCCCGAGTGCTCGCGCCAAGAAAGCCTTCTGCACTAGTTCAAGGTAACTCCAGGTGGCAACGAAGATGACCAAGCCCCAAACTTCCACGCCATACAAGAGGACCGGCTCAACCAGAGAAATTGTAATGGTGAGAGGGGGTTGCCACTGTCATGTTGCATGCGTACCCATAAGTAGCGATTGTGCATGTCTGCAGAGAGATTGACGGCACTAAGGTTGAGCGATAGTAGCAGGTCACCTCCCCCATGGCCACGCTTGCCTGTGCACTTGTTGAAGACTCAGAAATGAAGATATCCTAGGAGGTCTGGTAGCTTGTGCCCTGCATGTTCCCATGTTACCATAAGGAAAATAAGATCCATATCTGTTGCAATGAAGTTGAGACTTTCTCCTTTATGCCAAGGGAAGGCTCGACAATTCCAAGACACCATACAGAGGGACAATTCCTATTTGTCAGCGGGGTGGCAGTGATAGCAGGGGTGTGCGGTGGCTAAACATGAGGAGCTGAAGCAACTGGAGTAGGAGGGGCGAGAGGAGTTGGTGGAGCGGAGGCACTAGCAGGGGTAGTTGCTTGAGTGGCAGTAGCAGGGGCTACTGCTTGTGTAGTGGCAGCAGAAGGGCCTCTGTTTGCTACAGTACACGATGCATCACCTCTGTGACCTCACCTTGTGCCCGTCTGAAAACTCAAAGCTTGCCTCGAACCAGTCCGACGGCCCCTCCAGGTGGCGGATGCTCCTGACGTGAGCCAACGCTTGCCAACGGGACTCCTGTTGCATTGGGGTGAGATCCTAATCCACATAGAGGGTGGTGCCCTTCAATTGCTTGCTCTAACGCAATATTTTTTTCTTGCACCTGTGTGACTGTGACTAGGAATGTGACCACGCGTGAGCGGTCTGGTTGTGGAGCACCAAGTCGACTTGCCTGCACAATGAGTACCGGGGTCTCAAATGTTATGCAAGAGAGGACATGGTTGTGGAGGCACCTAATGAGATGCTCCTCTGCTTCGGGAGTCCATGCACCACCACATTATGGGATCTCCGGCTACGCTCTTGTTGCTTACTGGGCTTTGAGGCAACATTGGTCGCCTCAACAGGTAATGGCTGTTGTCTGTGAGGTGCATAGAGGGGTGAGGTGACACTGGACGCTGTGATGGGGCAGAAGATGCATGTCTAGTTAGGCGTCTTGTAGGCATGTGGTCCTTTCAAGTAGGCACATCATGTGGATGCATGGGAATGGGGCATGAGACATTGTAGGAGGTTGGGTAGCCTGCACCTCCTGTATCTGAGACCTTAGCTCTTGTAGGAGCTTTTGCTATTTTTCCAATTCACTCATGCAACGATCCTGTGCTCCAACCCCTGAAGTTTGGAGGCCAGTTTTGTATCCCTAACTGAGGAGGTTTCCTGCTAATAACTAACCTTAGTCTGGAAGGCTGCCATCTCTTCAACCTCTGTGCAAAGTTGGGCCAGGAATGCCCGAGTCTCCTGCTCACAATGTTCTCTGGCGTGCATCATGGCATCAATGCGGGAGGACAGAGTCCAGACCAGTCTAGAGATCAGCAAGCCTTGCCTATCTTGTTGCCTTTCAGAATGTGCTAGGCGAAGGTCATCCTCAAGCTATTGTATGCGGGCCTCCATGTCTAAAACGTGTTGCTTTTCTGCAGCTAGTTGCCTCTTAAGCAATTTGGGTGTGGAGGCCTGCATGTCCTCTGCCAAAGCAACGATTAGAGCTGTGTTGCTTTCTGCCATCAATTAAACCTGTTTCCAGCGCTCCTCAATCTAGACTGGTGGCATCGATGCATAGGTACGTCTTGCCGCAAAGTTGGAGTGTCTATCATATGCCTGACGAGCTATGTATGTTGCACGAGACTTTGCTCGTGCCTCTCTTTTAAGTGTGAACATGTCAACTTTCCCTGTGTTGTCTGGTTTGCAGTTGGGGATGGTATCTATGTACTCTTCTACGAGAAGTTTCGTTGTCGCGTCAGCCCTAAGTGTGGGGAGGGGGGGGGAGGTTGTGTGTCAACACCATCCACATGTATATCCACATGCATGTCAGGGACTCTGGACTCGTCTGGTGCCTCTGTCACTGGGGTTGCCATGACTAGAGTGCGATCCTACATCCGCTTGCCTGAAAGCCTCCAAACACTTTATCACGCCCGCCTCTGCCCCTTTACAGACGCCCGTCTAAATGTCTTATGGGCTGCCACATAAACCCTAGCACATAGCCCGAAAAATTTGTTGATTTGAGCACTAACACAAAGCCAAGCATGCAGGTATCATACACCCAACAAAATTGCGTATTAAACAGGAGTAGATCATCAAAATGGGAGCAAAAGGAATATTCTCTAAAGATCCCCCCCCCCTTTTTTTTAAAGGGGGTAAGTTGGGCTTAAAAAAAATTAGGACCTGATTTTGTATTTTGACCCCCCTCCCCCTACAGTAGCTCATTTATTTTTTCGAAGAGAGAATTGACTAAATAAAAGTAGCAATTTTGCACACATCTAAGACTGAAATATTCAGAGAAAATAAAGGAACAACTCAAGTAGTAGTATTTTCAAAATTTGAAGAGAAAGTCTTCATATCCACATGCAAAATTTACAGTTTTTGTCTCGAACTCAGTTTTGTACAAAAAGTGTGATCAAAATACACTCTTGCTATTCAGGAATAGCAAAGTGTATTTTGGAATACACTCTTGCTATTCGAGAAGCAAATAGCAAAAGTGTATTCCAGAATACACTGCTCTTCTCAAATAGAAAAAGTGTATTCTGGAGTACACATTTGCTATTCGAGCATAGCAAAAGTGTATTTCGGAATACACTTTTGCTATTCGAGAATAGCAAAAGTGTATTCTGGAAAGTCATGGAAACATGTAAAGTCATAATTTGTCGTACTCTGTGCTTTCTACACTTACTTGTCCATATTGTTTTGTATGGAAATCGGAATACAGGAAACGTAGGAGTCAGGAAGGCGCAAATTCCTAGCGACTTGTACGACTGAAACATAATACATAACTGAAGGCGCTCACTCCTTTTAAAGGTTACACTACGTCTCATCTCTTTTCCTATGTGAAACGGAATACAATTGCTAATCATGCCCGTTCACTACTATTTTGGAATAACTTTTGTTTTGTGTTTACCTGCAGACTACAAGTTTGTTTGTCTATGTTTTATTCTTAAATAGCTAGGCACTTTAGCTCAAGTCATGAAAGATGGTTAAGCGTGTTGCAGACAGACTTCCACCACTTTTGCTTCCCTCTAGTTCCTCTAAAACTGATGAAAACGCCTCACAGAAACGTTTTACCTCCGCAATTTGAGGCATCTCCGACCCCATCATCGACAAGATCGTCATTGCTTCTCGATGACAGCCCCAGTCCTCATGTTGACATACTACCACCACCTTTCGTGCCGTCAACTAGTCCTACTAGAAACTGGTTGCCTCTACCATTTCTCTCATCAGCATCAGTTCCTGTCCGACTTCCCCACCTTTTCTTCCATCCCTTGACACACACACAAGTTCGTAACATGCTGCCTCCCCTTTTTTTTACCTTTTTCCACTCAAAGGACCCACTAAAAGGACTGCAACAAGATTGAGACACTGTGAAATTCACCACAACTTCTCTTCGCATGATTTGGAAACAAATGAGGAGGATATTTTGGCTTCCTCTTCTCTTCAAAACCATATTGTCACTCATGGATATGCAGAATTCCAAAGTGCAATAAGAAATATGTTTGATGTGAAGATGCCACTACAACCTATGGGCCTTCATATCCG
The DNA here is from genome assembly GCA_011763485.2 of Isoetes engelmannii. Taxonomy (NCBI): domain Eukaryota; kingdom Viridiplantae; phylum Streptophyta; class Lycopodiopsida; order Isoetales; family Isoetaceae; genus Isoetes; species Isoetes engelmannii. The sequence goes on from JAANSK020019800.1 coordinate 9,439, forward strand.
TTTAACATTGTTCCGACTTTTTCGGGAACAACTTCACGTGTACTTTTCTCCTCTTCAAGCACTCCTTCGAGGTTAGGGGAGGTTACTCCAAGTATTGACGTTTCATCAGAAGATAAAGACAACAATGTGGAAAAAAGAGATTATGTGTTCACCAGCCAGTCTGTCAAGAAATTCAAGGTTGATTCTAGCTTGAGGGCATGTTCCTTTGTAAGAAAAAAGAAGATGATGGACGAGCAGAAGATGAGCAGATTCTGAGATCTAAATGATGTTCACTGGACTGCATTGGAAAACTCAACATGGCTAAGCTACGTGCAATTAGAGAGAACTACAGTTCAATGCCACTAACAGACTAGAATGCCTACCTAGCTTACAGAGTAAGACCAGACTGAAATAGTTTTCTTCCATTATATTAACCGTGAACATGTGTGTAAAAAATGCTCCATGCTTGTTCACCGCCTAGAGGCCATTAGAATCTCACAAATACACAAAAGATTGGATAAAAACCCTGCAATTGATGATCATTGCGAGCCAAGACGAGTTATTACAATGCATGCCCTAGCTGCTGTTTCTTGGATGGAGAACTACTTTAGGGAGACTTATGAAAAGTTTCGTAGTAGCAACATGTAACAGACAACATCACTAAAAGGATGTTTTCCAAGAATGTAAAGAGACGTGCACATTGCCTCAGCACATCTCCTATTCTCACTTCACTAGACTTTGGAAGACTGAATTTAGTGTAGTGAAAATTCCTCATAAACACAGAATGTTCGTGTGTTCAAGGTGTGTAGAATTAAAGAATTAGAGAGAAACTGCAAAGATAGAGGCAAATAGAAGAAAGCCACATCTTTCAAATCTTGGATTAGCATTGGATTTTATCCTGACTTCATTTGTGTTACAGACATTGTGCAACAAAACATTGCTAAACATCATGAACTGCAAGCTGCTGAAAGAAGAAAGCTGCTAAGCACAGGAGAAAAGTTCTTGAACGTCCCCTACATGCTACAGTACATGTCTGTTCTTATTGAGGGTCCGGATCAAAAGAAAATAACTCTACCTCATTTTATGTATATTCTTATAGATGTAACATAGGAATGTTTTGTTAAGGTCCACCTTGTAGGTGCCATGGTCTTCAAAGGAAGTTTGAAGCGCAAGGTCTTCTAAACATATCCTAACTTGCATGGAGATCCAAATCTCACCATTACAATTCTTAACAAGGTCTTGTTTGAGGTACAAAAGCTACCACCTGTGCTTTACCTGCAACTTGATAACACTACTAGAGAGAATAAAAATCAAACACTCTTTGCTTATTGTGCCATGCTAGTCGAGCTAAGGATTTTTAGGAAAGTGAAGCTTGGATTTCTACTTGTTGGCCACACTCATGACCAAATTGACCAGATGTTCAACATATAATCAATGCGCCTTCGAAGGAAGAAAGCTTTCTGCCTTCCAACTTTAGTTCGAATCATTGAAGACTCTTACACTCCCATATGGAATGTTGAGCTTCTAAAGAAGACTGTTGGTAATGTTAGAGATCAAGTTGTAAACAAGCTGAATGATCTCACTTTCCAACATCACATAAAGTTTTACCTGAAGAACGGGGAAAGTTACTTGCAAGGCAAAAAAATACACCACTACAAAAGAATGGAGTCCATCAGAGGGGTTGCGTTTTTTGTAAGTAAAACGCTTTTTATTTTAGTAGTTTTTGTGTTAATTTAGTGTGTCTTTTACAAGCTTTTAGTGATGTTGTTGTTTTTGGTTTGTTAAGGTCTTTTCGACCTCTTTCCCTAGGTTTTTTTGGTCAAAAATGGTGCATGTAGGCTTTCTTATCCTAAAATAGCAGTGCTAAAGCTTGAAACTTTTCTCTGCAAAAAAGAAGCATCAAAGGCATCTAAGGAAGCAGCCAGGGTAGCTAAGGAAGCAGCCAGAGCAGAAAGGGAAGCTTCCAGAGCAGAAAAGGAAACTGCGAAGGCAACTAAGAAGCAGATCATAGTCAAAATGAGGAAAATGACTCCAATGAGAAGACCGAAGTGCACGTCTGACCCAAAAGTCCACGAGTGCTTCAAGACTCAGTGGTTCGTGATGAGGGGTGCCTACTCAAAGTACAACACCCTCACTTTCTTGCATGTCTGCACACATGCTGGAGGGCAAAACATGCAGGATAGTGACTTTAACTGTATGTGGCAGATTAGAGAGGTTTCTCTCATGGCCAACTAGACTGGTGAAAAAATGATTTCTTTCAAGGCATCCCAGGGCCTAATAATTGTGATGAAACCTACTTCAAATTAGGCCCTCTACCGTTACATGAACCACTACTTGAACAGAGAACCCTCTACGACAATTGACAAGGTGCAAAAGAGTCATGAAGAAACACTAGACTACAGTGCTTCTTCAGAGGGGGAGGGATCACAAGGAAATACAGAACACACCCTCCCCTCCAACCGATCAAGAGTTTGAAGAATCTTGAGAGGAAGAAGCTGAAGAGGAAGAGCAACAAAGGCAATCCAAAACCTCACGCATGTAGAAGCCTAAACCATTGCTACTAAGAAGCCCAAACGCAAAAGAATCCTTCAGCTGGCTACAGTGGAAGAACCTGCACAGAGGTAGTTTTATGGTCCCTTATTAGTACTTTTTAAGGTAGGGTGTAGCATGCTTATGCCCATGGAAGAAATTAATAGCTAGAGAAGTACGTGAAGGATGTCATCTACTTGCCTATCACTTCAATGAAATTGCCTCCTAAGAACGAAGCTGGCTAGGGGCACCTTCAGGTTAAGAGAATTTGCGCACACCATTTGAGGAACCTGAAGGACAGAATTCGGAGTAATCTAAATGCACATGCTGCTCCAATTGTTGTGCTTATGGACATGGAGCCGTGGACTGACCCCAGGGAGTATGACAGAGAACAAGCAGAAACTTACATGCATTACGTCCTGGGAGGAAACCACAGTTCTAAAAGCAGATGTACAAAGAAAAGCTAAATCTAAGATACTTAAACGTTCTTTGTGCAGTTTACTGTGGCCTTATGGACGAAGAATCCATAATCGTTGCCAACACGCAAGCTAAAGATGAGCTTTGTACATAAAATAAGATTTATACACAGAGAGTTCGTTATTTTCAAAGAAAAGGATGGCGAGGAACTCAAGAACCTAGACCATCTCTGGAACTGAAGGAGTAGGGCGTTATTGAATGTTGTCTCAAGTACGACGAGGTAAACAAACGAGCGTCAATGATACCTCATGACAACTAGTTTCAGCTGGCATTTCGCGAGGGCATGGTAAGCAGTTTTTATTGTATGTACTATTCCTTTTTATTAGCAAAGTGTATTTCAGAATACACTGGAATACACTTTGCTTCCTTCGGTGGCTATCTCTGTATTCCAGAATACACTTCGTTCCTTTTTTTAAGTCTTAAGTCTATTCCAGAATACACTTTGAACTTACATTTTTCTAATTACTTGTCTTGTACTATCAGATATGGGAGCTTCAAAACGAAATATTTAATACGTTGGAGACGGGCGAGCTTCAAACAAAGGGAAAGGTCTTCAAAGAAAAAAGGCTCTGACGTCCCAAAAAAAAGAAATGACTTAATCGTTTAGCGGAAGCTTCAAGATTTTACCGACCTAACCCTCTTCAAAAGACTGTTGCAAAAGGTTGTGGACAAGGAGTTTACTCTAGAAGAAATGTGTAAGGAGCTCCACAAGTAAGTTACTTTGTATTCTTGAATAAATTTCAGCGTTTGTTTAAAAATACATTTGTTCTAGTTTGCCTTCTCGTTGTCATTATTCTCAAGCCTATTCCGAAATAGCTTTTTTGCCGCTAAAAGAACGTTATTACTTGTCAAACATGTTTGATAAAGCAGGTCAACGTGCAGGCCTGGGAACGATCCCAAGAATTGTACCCTATTGCTATATCTGATGAGCGCATCGTGCAATATGCTCCAAATTTTGAGGGCTGGGTATGTGAATTCTGACCTCAAAGCCCTGTTCCAGATGGTTTTATTAACATCTTGACTTTTTATAGAACAAAAAGAAAAATAAAGATCTTGCTGAAGGCTTCATGCACCTGGTTCGGATTGCTTGGGAGGAAAGGAACTTAGCAGAAAGAAGGACCTTGGAAGTAGCACCTTCAAATTATGAGAAGTTCAGCATGTTCGATCAGAACAATATGTTTTCCATAATTCAAGGTGACTATACCAAGTTGGTCGAGACTGTCAAGCCTCAGAACTTTACGCCACTTATTGCAGATATCCATTATGGCTTCAGGATCAAAGAAAGCCGTTATGACGACCATATCTTCAGGAAATCTGAATTTAATGATGTTATCTCCGGGGTTAAGCAGATCACGACAACTAGACATTGAAGGCTTGTCGTGTTTCACTCAAGCATGTAGGCTGGAATGGTAGAGGCCAGTTTCAAGAACCAGTTTGGGTCACCTGCACAGCGCCAGCTCCGCCGCGTCATTAGCCCCACCGAGCGCCCCCAACCCGTCTTTCAGTACCGGAGATTCCTCAAGAGGGCCGCATATCTGGCAGAGCGAGAGAACAAAATGTTTTACCTCCTGGAGCGCCACCCCAGGAGCTTCTGGAGACAGGTACTCAAGAAAACACGGCAGCCTCAGGGAGACATTGCTGCAGAGCAATGGATCCAGTACCTGCAACAGCTGTATGATCCCCCAGGCACAGATGCACCAGTACCCTCATAGATGGGTTGTCCTTGACCATCACAGCGGATGACGTGATAATGGACCTCCAACGCCTCACCAACCGAAAAGGCAGCAGATCTGGACGGCATGCAGGCGGAGCTTCTCAAGTGGGCCGGGCCATCAATTGTGTCGGTGCTAGCAGCAATGTTCAAATAGGGCACTACGGGAAGGACTCTCGCCACAGTGGACTTGTAGCAGACTTGTGCCCATATACAAGGATGGCAAGCCAAACTGTATGGCTTACTACCGCACAATAATGGTCAGCCCGCTCTTTGCGAAGCTCCTAGCTACCATTATTGAGCAGCGCACAACCATATGGGTGGAGACCTCGGGGGTTCGGGCTCTCACTCAGGCAGGATTTCGGCCTGGGCATTCCACCATTGGCCATTTGTTCGCCCTGCGAGCCATCATTGAGGATAGCAGAAACTGTCGACGGGACCTCTACTGCTGCTTCATTGACTTCGCGAAGGCCTTTGACACAGTGCCCCCCGACAAGTTGTGGAGCCACCTGCAAGAGCTCGGCACATTCCTGGACTTGCAGAATGTGATCTACAGATTGTATGAGGCGTGCTCCGGACGCCTGACGCCCTCGGGACAATCGGTGAGCAGCAGTATTGGAGAACGCCAAGGCTGCCCCCTCTCGCCAACACTGTTCGGCCTCTACATTGACAGCAGTGGATGGCGCAGCACGGCGGCGGGCACCCCACTTATGCATCACGTTGTTAGGCAGCTGATCTACACCGATGACGTTGACCTCCTCGCTCATACCGCGAAGGACATGCAACATCACCTAGATGCACTAGCCATCTTCTGCCAGCACACCAGCATGTGAGTCAACCTCGCAAAGACTAAGGTCCTGCTCGTCTCGTCCTCTCGGCACCCGCGGATGCCCTCCTTCACGTACCAGGGGGAGAATGTAGAGGTCGCTCCCACTTATAAGTACTTGGGAATTGAGTTCTCCACCACCATGCACTGGGATAGCTGCATCTGACTGCGGGTGGCAGCCGGATGGAAGGCCTTGCACGCCATGCAGAATAGCATCTAGCAGGCAGAGTTGTATGTCTAGGAGCACCAGTCACGCCTCTTCAGGCTCTGATTGAGCCGGTCCTCTTATACGGCGTGGACGTTTGAGGCCCAGTCATTTAAACCGCCACCTGGGGTGACCTTGAACGAGTGCAGAAGGCTTTCTTGGCGTGCGCGCTCGGGGTAAAGCAGACACCGTCGTATCAGATACTGCTCCAGAAAACAGGTTTCCTCCCGCTCCAAGGAGCAGCCATGTGCCGCCACCTACTGTATTTCCAAAAGGTAGCTCGCATGGATGAAAACCGACTATCAAGGGCGGCCTATACAGTCGCGATGGGCCTGCAGCGCTTCAAGGCCTGCTGAAAAGATAGGCAGGCACAGTGGTTGTCCCCATGGCACGTCCAGACACACAGGTGCATACGAGTCCGCACGAAGAAGGAACATGAGGAGCTGAAGGCCTATCTGGATGCTTGCTTCCTTGGCAAACTCTGGGACGCCGAGGCCCTGGCACATATCAAGCTCGGGCACTACAGACGGGAGGTGAATCCCACGCTTAAGCGGAGACCCCTAGCAGTACCTGCTCATCTCCCTCTCTATGAAAAAGCGTCGGCTGATAGCCTCCATCCGAACAGGGGGGCATCACCTCTGTATTGAAATAGGGTGATGGGCAAGGGAAGCACGTGAGGACAGGATTTGCCAGTGTTGCCACCAAGGGGTTATTGAGGACGAACACCATGCACTACAAACATGCCCCTCGTATGAACAAATTAGGGCACGATACCTGTAGTTAATGGTGTCGGGCCAGGCGCTCCATCACTTGTTGAACGCAGAGGCAGTAGGAACTCTTGGATCATATCTTCAGGAGGTACTGGACGAACGGCATCGGCTTAGTCCCTCTAGCTGGTAAAGGCATTGACTTTGCCACCCTAGCTAGGGACGACAACCTCATGTTTGGTATACCAGCAAGCGCATTGCTGCCATGGTTTTTCCCAGGGGGTTTTTTCACCCGGGCCGTAATGCGCTTGTTGTTTCCCTGTACAGGTCCCATAGGCCAATTGGCCTCCGTGGACGATAAAAATATTATTCTATTCTATTCTATTCTATTCTATTCTATTCTATTCTATTCTATTCTATTCTATTCTATTCTATTCTATTCTATTAGCATTACCTTTATTTATTTACGACTCTAAAAGCAGTTCTGATTTGTGGCTTTCACATGACCCATTTTTAAAGCAGACGCTTTCCTTTGCAATTTACATTTTACTTGGAACATTGAATTTCCTGTTTAAATGAAACAACATATTTGACATTAAACACTATGGACCAGCAGTCATTTCCTCATATGAGACCACTTTCGGATTTCATCAACTTTACCATGTTATTGTTTTTTATTCTAGGTCTTAACAAGCAAAAGTACTTTCCAACTTCTGCATGAGCTACAAAAAATCAGGTTAGGACGTCATTCAGATTCAATTCGTTAAACAAAAACGCTAGATCTAGTTATTTCTGATGATTCTTTTTACGCAGTTGTAATATTGAAGCAACTGTGTGTTCCAGAAACAAAATACAAGGCTTGGCGCCAAGCTCCAAAAGATCTAATGCTACGACCCATTATCCATGGTAGCCCTAAAGGAAAAAATATTTTATTGAACGTCTACTAGAGACCCATATGGTCTATGAGACCAGATAAATACATCTTAGACCTGTTACAAGGGCATCATCCTCAGCACAAGTTAATATGACAAAAGAAAACATAACCAGATTTGCTACTTGAGACAAGTTCTGATATCAGCTTTTGATCCCGTGCTGGACAGTGTTCTCTTTTGAAATGGCTGCTTGTGGTTTTGTATAACTGACGTTTTATTCTTTAACGTCATCCCTTTTTGGATCAGGGCACTTCCTTTTCTTTTGTGGGCCTTCTGTATTATCTTCCTGCTCCAGTCTTCCTTAAAATTAACATTTGAAGCATGCCATATTGTAAAATTCTCTCTCTCTCTTTCATCAGTCTACAACCTTATAAGGATCACCGTTCCATGCATAATCTCCACTATGGATCATGCAAATGGGTTTTGCACCAAAGAACTAAATAACTGGAGCCAAGAAGTTTCGTGCACTTAGCGGTTTATTGGTGTATGAAGCCGGTTTTCAATGTATCTGACAGCATCAACTGTCATAACTAATGTATCATGTAACAGAATGCTATAAACATTCAAACCCTGCATGAAATGGGAAAAACTCAATCAGATACACAGCTAGATAGCTCCAATTCATGAACCAGAGGAGATTGATCTTTCATACTTTTGCTGGTAAGACATCTGCATAACGAAGATTTTGCGTTGACAAGCACAGATCTCTATTAATCTCCTCACCACCATCAACAAGTAAGATTTTTCTTGATTGCTCAAATCCTTCTGCTAAAAGGGCCTTCTGTATTATCTTCCTGCCCCAGTCTTCCTTAAAATTAAAATTTGAAGCACGCCATATTGTAAAATTCTCTCTCTCTCTTTCATCAGTCTACAACCTTATAAGGATCACCGTTCCATGCATAACCTCCACTATGGATCATGCAAATGGGTTTTGCACCAAAGAACTAAATAACTGGAGCCAAGAAGTTTCATGCACTTAGCGGTTTATTGGTGTATGAAGCCGGTTTTCAATGTATCTGACAATGTATCATGTAACATAATGCTTATAAACATTCAAACCCTGCAAGAAATGGGAAAAACTCAATCAGATACACAGCTAGATAGCTCCAACTCATGAACTAGAGGAGATTGATCTTTCATACTTTTGCTGGTAAGACATATGCATAATGAAGATTTTGCGTTGACAAGCGCAGATCTCTATTAATCTCCTCACCACCATCAACAAGTAAGATTTTTCTTGATTGCTCAAATCCTTCTGCTAAAAGTTTTGCCATTTCCTTGGTCTTATGTGATGATGGCTTCATATTGTCAAAAAGTATCAGCTGGTA